>JXCR01148792.1:41933-54255 GCA_002079205.1 Phalaenopsis hybrid cultivar
GGAGACTTGAAGACCATTTTGATGAACACAAGCCCTGAGAAGTCCTTAATTTGGGAGAGGCTATTGGACCAATTGCCTGCTGAAGTTGAAAATATATGTATATGCTGAAGCGTGACTTTGTAAACTTCCACTGTTTTGGTCTGCCAGATACAGATGGCTGAGTCTCAAAGGCATCTGTTATTTAGTTCTCTTCTTTTCAATGTTAGAACTTAATAGAACCTTCCACTTTGGAAGGTAAATTAGCAAGTTTGAGTTTTGTTAGTTTGTAAAGCTATAAGAAATCATGTGTATATTTGTATAAAGGGTTATTTTACATACCATCCAAAACAATGATATTTATCACATGACAATCTTGGTCATTTTGTAAGCTATCACTATCAAGCCCATGCAATTTTGTGTGACATGATCAACTCATTAGGAATTTGATAAAAATAAAACATCGGTTTTGATTTTATTGTCCGTGATTGAGGAGATGACAACCAAAATAATGTCTTCTTTTCGGTCGATGAATTTCAAACGTTCACCCGAATGAAATCACCGATAGAAACTGTGTTATTAGCACAACTTCATCTTAATTAGAAGGAAAATGGGTAGGTTTTGCTTTTGGATTTCGCAAGGGATAATACAAAGCATCTAATCCTATTGGGCTTCCTCTATGAACACAAAAATCTTAACCTAATTTTTCTAACATCTAAATTTAGGGGCCACTAGGAGTAAAATTGCAAAAGATTATCTACATGATGTTTAATCGAAGTGTTGGTTTTGTAGGAAGAAGCTCTCCTGGCCGAAGAGAGTGACGAGGCCGCCAGATTTTGCCTTTCTCAAAATGTGAAGAAGCTCTCCTCACTGGAGAAAACAAAGAAATGGCTGGAGCTGCCCTTCCCCGAAGCAGTGAAGAAGTTTTCTTCGTCGACTTGTCAGAAGTCGTTCGGAGACCAAGAAGATGATCAGAGAAATGAAGGAAAGAGGAAGAAGCTCTCCTTGTGGAAGGTGATGAATCCCTCAAGAAAGAAATCTCCTTAGAAGCTCCTCTCCAATCTCTCTTGCTCCCAAGCTCTCTTCCTCATAAATGGACAGTCGATTCGTTCTAAGTAAGGCCTCCCTAATGGTTTCTTCAATCATAGGGAAAAGATCCAATAATCCCAAGCCGCTTTCCCAATTTGGAATGGGCCCAAAATATCTTCTATGCCATGTTTGGGTGAAGAACTAGGCAAAAGGGGGTAGACCAGCGGTCATGTCCGCTTTGTTGGTGGAAATTCGATGACTGGAGGACCAAATTCACGAAGCAGGTCAACCACCATGGCCACACCGGGCTCGAACATGGTCACGCCACTGTAGCAAACGTCGAGAATTGGAGGTCGACGTGACCAATCCATATAGTTGGCGCTCTATTTGGTCGTCGTGGTCATGCCATGTTTAGGCTTAGTGATGCCGATTGACGAACTTGGGCGCCTCTGGTGATTTGGGTGTGGCCTCACTGGAAAGTCGGCGTGGTCACACCAACCATAGAGCCTATGGGTTGTTTTGGGAATTCTTGGCATGGCCAGACCTAGTTTGGGCATGGTCATGCCACTGTTTGGGCATGACCACACCTGAATTTGGCATGGTCACGCCATACCCCAGAAATTTTAGGCTCCAGAAAGAGTCCTTCTGAGGAGTTTTGAACCTCGTGCGAACCTTAGAGGGTCGGAAATTAGTAAGATGATCTCCGCACCTCCAGAGGAGTTGTAAATATGTATCAAAAGAGGTCAAGAAGATGAACTGTATATGTGTCGTCAAGTAAAATGGTTCTAACATGAAATCTATATGTTCGGACTTTAAGCCTAAGGTATAGACCTGGTGTAGGGTAACCTCTCCAATGATCTACGTCACAGAAATATTCATATAAGAAAGATTCAACCCCTATGCCACAGGAACGAGCGTCATACAAAGGATACCAGAATTGATGTCGGTTTTCACAACGCTCGATTCGGAACCCGACTATGACGGTGCAAACACCCAATATAGCCCTGCATGTGTATTTCATCAAAAATAGATGCCAACAGTTCCTATCAATTGTATCCCAATCCATTCAAATATAAAAAATGATCTGCATTTCTTTTCATACAATGCCTCAAAAGGTGTTATACCAATTTGCTTCATTATTGTTATTGACATAGAAAGCTCTACTAATGACAAAACTCATTCCTAGCTAATATTAAGATCCAAATCACGTAGTAAGTGGATCTCTCAGAGTTTGAANAGACCTTAAGCTTAAGGTATCAAACTGGTGTAGGGTAACCTCTTCGATGATCTACGTCACATGAATATTATTATCAGCAAGATACAACCCCTATGCCACACAAACGAGCGTCAATACAAAGGATACCATAATTGATGTCGGTTTTGACAACGCTCGACTCGGAGCCCGGCTATGACGGTGCAAACCCCAGTTCAGCCCCGCATGTGTATTGCATCAAAAATAAATGCCAACAGTTCCTATCAATTGTATCCCAATCCATTCAAATATAAAAAATGATCTGCATTTCTTTTCATACAATACCTCAAAAGGTGTGATACCAATTTGCTTCGTTATTGTTATTGACATAGAAAACTCTACTAATGACAAAACTCATTCCTAGCTAATATTAAGATCCAAATCAANTATTCTATAAAGAGAATTAATCAAGGCAGATACGCATGGTCGGACGGTGTGAATTAAATTTATTATAATCAGTTATTATTTAAAAGATGAAAGAGTCATTNTTCCTCATAGAAAATCATTCTATAAAGAGAATTAATCAAGGCGGATACGCATGGTCGGACGGTGTGAATTAAATTTATTATAATCAGTTATTATTTAAAAGATGAAAGAGTCATTAGTCAAATTAAATTAAAGTATTATTTTTAAAAGGTCTTAATCTCTTCATAATTTTTATATTTTTTTTATTTGGTTTATTTATTTTAAACACAAAGTTGTTGAGTTCTCATATTTTTGTTCCGATTCACTACTATAACATTTGAGTTTCTCTTCATAGAAAATCATTCTATCGCCGGAGTATAGATTTCAAGAGAAGCTCATGGAGGAGGCGGGAGACTTGAAGACCATTTTGATGAACGCAAGCCCTGAGAAGTCCTTAATTTGGGAGAGGCTATTGGACCAATTGCCTGCTGAAGCTGAAAATATATGTATATGCTGATGCGTGGCTTTGTAAACTTCNCATTTTCTTTCATATGTTTATGACACCAAAGTGCTGTAAATGTATATGTGAAAGTCCAGGAGTTAGATATGTTCAATTTTAAGAATTGTGTGATATTTGTGTAAATATAGAATAAGAAGTTCATATTAAAAAAAAATTACATGGTTATATGATTTGCAGAAAGTTATTTCAATTTGAATTTAAATATTAGTAGATCTATTTAATTGAGTTTAATAGCTTTCAGGTTAGAAAGGCATCAAGGTACTTAAAAATTATTTTTTTCCTTAATTCATATGTTGTAGCATTAGCTTTCCTAGAGTGATGCTAAATCTACTGATAAAAATCCTTTAGCAATTCTAGCATCTTTCTTATCAAAAATTAAGGTCTTTGTACAAAATGAAATACTTCAAACTTTGATGATTCATGAAGTTATTTAATTGTACATTGATCATCAAAGCAAGAAAAATACCAACTCTAAATCTTATGTAGATTAATTCTTCGTATAAAAATTGATTTATGGTCCATTTGGGGTAGCTTATTTGGTGCGGTGGCATCTTTAAAACGCACCTGGACTGTTTGCGTAAACTGCGTTTTGGCAGCTTATGCGTTTTCAGAACGCCTAAAACAACATTTTCACACCGTACCTATCTAGATGCGATGAGAACTTTCTGGCAGCGGTCTGACTTTTCCAAAAAAATAAAAATTTGTAATTGTCATCGCACCTAACTTATCAGCATATTATTTTTAATCAGCTTATCACAGATTATTCAATAAGTTGCAGCTGCCCCAAACAAATTCTTAGTTAAAAGCATAAGCTATTATTTAGGCATTATGCAAGACTATCCAATCTATATTAAAAAGCATGGTTATAAAATTAGAAGTTTGTAGTTATTTTTGGTAAAGCCAAAAATAATATTGTAATGAGGCACTCATTTAGTTACCAAAATCTTTTTTTTCTTTTTTTCTTTTTTTCATTTGAAAAATCCCATTATCATTTGAAGTAGATGGAATAAACCGCAACCGCGATCCCTTGCACAAAGACACCGAGTAGGGCCGTGATTTCAGCAAAGGAAAGCAGCGATGAGATCGCATCGGAGGACGGGCGAGGATTTCGCTGGATTCCCTGCTCCTTCTGTCGTTTTAGAAGGGCTCCTATCGCATTCCTTCTGCGGCTGGTCTGTAGGAAGGTGTAGACTATCTTGCCGTTTNCTTGTACATTGATCATCAAAGCAAGAAAACTACCAACTCTAAATCTTATGTAGATTAATTCTTCGTATAAAAATTGATTTAGGGTCTGTTTGGGGTAGCTTATTTGGTGCAGTGACATTTTGAAAACGCATCTGGACTGTTTGTGTAAACTGTGTTTTAGCAACTTATGTGTTTTCAGAACGCCGAAAACAACATTTTCACACCGTACCTATCTAGGTGCAGTGGGAACTTTCTGGCAGCGGTTTGGTTTTTCCAAAAAAAATAAAAATTTGTAATAGTCATCACACCTAATTTATCAGCATATTATTTTTAATCAGTTTATCAGCATATTATTCAATAAGTTGCAGTTGCCCCAAATAGATCCTTAGTTAAAAACATATGCTATTATTTAGGCATTATGCAAGACTATCCAATCTATATTAAAAAGCATGGTTATAAAATTAGAAGTTTGCACTTATATTTGGTAAAGCCAAAAATAGTATTGTAATGAGGCACTCATTTAGTTACCCAAATCTTTTTTTTTTCTTTTTTTCATTTGATAAATCCCATTATCATTTGAAATAGATGGAATAAACCGCAACCGCGATCCCTTGCACAAAGACACCGAGTAGGGCCGTGATTTCAGCAAAGGAAAGCAGCGATGAGATCGCATCGGAGGACGGGCGAGGATTTCGCTGGATTCCCTGCTCCTTCTTTCGCTGAAGCACAGCGTGGATCTCCTGCTTCTTCTGCCGTTTTAGAAGGGCTCCTATCGCATTCCTTCTGCGGCTGGTCTGTAGGAAGGTGTAGACTATCTTGCCGTTTTTCTTTTTTTCCATAAACAGATCCTTTGACTAGTAATTGGAGAAAGAGATGGCATCAAAGAAAGTAGATGATCAGAAAAAAAAATTGGAGGAAGAGATAGTCAAATCAAATATGTGATGGAAGGTTCTCTCACCGGAAGATCGATTCCAAAGCATGCGGAAATTTGAGAGATCCTAAAAAAGGCTCCTTGAGGTGCAATCCAAAAACCCGCCCACTGTTCAATTTGCAAATGCTAACCAAATGTTTACAAGATCAAAAGGAAAAGAGATCAAATGTCACGAACCTCCACTCAAAGCTCGGGTTAGGAGAGGATTAGAGATTTCTTATGTAGGCGATTGAGTCAAAACATAGAGAAGAGATTATGCCAGAAGTTTGGAGGAGCACGAAGAAGAAGGGAGAGAAACAGGGAAGGGATATTGCTACGTCGAAGGAAGGAGTTGTGCCCTCGATACATGAAAGGAAAGAACGGAGGAAGAAGAAGTTCAGATAGAGAAGTTATAGTTAGGAAGTTGAAGATGTCTATCTTTGAGGGGAGCAAGATGCACATGGATGGGAGTACCGACCAGAGCATTACTTTGAGGTAAATGGGTTAGATTGGGAGGAGAAACTCATGGTGGCAGGATTGTGTTTGGAGGGGAAAGCCTTAACCTAGTTTCAGTGGAGGGAGTTTAGATAACTGATTAGTTCGTGGGATAAATTTAAGGATTGTTTGTTGAAACATTTTCAAGTTATACAAAAAAGAAACATATATGAGCAATTCTATGCCTTGACTCAGGAGGGGACGGTCAAGGAATAGAGGGAGAGATTTGGAATATTGTTGGGACGACTGTAGGGGATTTCTGAAGTAAGACTGGAGGAGAATTTCAGAAAGGCTTAAATCCAAACATACAGGCAGCACACCGACTACTAAGACCACAGGGATTGAGGGAGATGATTGAGTTAGACCAGATGGTGGAAGACAAGAACCAGATGATGAAAACCAACATAGCAACACAAATGGAGTGTCCTAGAGCACAGCTGCAACCATGTCAATGCCAAAAGTCCAAACTATGGAAATCCGGAGGGAGGTTGCACGGACCACGAATAATGGACCATGACTATGAGAAACAATCAAGCTTCTTACAGAGAAAGAGATTCTGGAGAAGCAAGCCAAGGGATTGTGTTTTTTGTGTGATTAGAAGTAGTTATCTTTTAGTGTGATAAGAAGCGGTTATGTTTTTGGTGTGATGAGAAGTTTACTCCAAGAAATCATTGCAAGAATCGAAGATTACAAGTTCTCATAGTGCAGGATGAGGAAACAGAGAATGAAAAAATAGAGACAGTGGTGGGGGAGGTAGAATACTCTCATTTTTTCCCATCTTGAGGAAAATGTGTCTTTTGAGGGGGGGAGTATCGTTACGAGTGCATCTAGCCTGAGGGCAAATTTGTTTTTTGTATGCTTAAGGGCATTTTAGTCTTTTTATATTATTATTGTTGGGTATAAGTATCTTTGCTATGTCTAGGGTTAAATTTATGCATGAGATTGAGTTGTGACTCCTAGGATTAAGTTTTGGGAGAGAATTTCTACCTCTCAAATTGAAGGAATTGGGAGAAATCGCCTATCTCTTGAATTGTAGGTGCTTATCTTTTGTTAAGGAAAAAAGTAGATAGAATAATTATAGGGTGTCAAATTGGGTTCATCGATTAGGCTTGGTTTAACCAAAATTTACTTGACCTAAACCCGACCTGAATATTAAATAGGTCAGAAAGCCTAACCCAAATTCAACCTGCTTTCAACCTAATATACTCATACTTAACTGCATAGTTTGTTTAATGTATGCATAATAACTATTTGGATCAAATTGGAGTCAATTTTGAGTAAAGTTAAGGTGACCCACTTTTGAATTGATGAGTTAAATTTCAATCATTTTTGAATTGGTAAGTCATCTTAAATTTGACCCAAACAATTATATGAACCAAACCAAATTAAAAAATTAATCAGGTCAACTTGAAGTTAGATTTTGTGAGTCAACATGTTGGGCCACTTTGTTGCACCCTTAGGGATAATGCCCCTTCTAGGAAATGTTTGGATAAATCTTGCGTAATATCTTGTCACTATAAGAAAACTATAAATTTTAAAGATAGTTTCTAGCCAATATTTTGCAGTAATAATCTTCTAAAGATCAACTCCTATATGTTGGACTGACCGAGGGGCAGGTCCCCCGTATAGTCCGTGTGCTATTCGAATCCTCCCGAAATGGCTATGATTCGAAGCCCCGACCTGAGAATATTGCGCCAAGTCCTCTACCAATGAACCAGAGCTCGCGTGCACACACACACACACACACACACACACACACACACACACACACACACACACANTTCTAGGAAAATGTTTGGACAAATCTTGCATAATATCTTGTCACTATAAGAAAACTATAAATTTTAAAGCTAGTTTCTAGCCGATATATTGTAGTAATAATCTTCTAAAGATCAACTCAAAAACTACAACATTAATACATTACTTATAAAATAATGTTATCAAGATAAAAAGAAAGCTTAGAAACTTTCACACACACACACACACACACACACACACACACATATATATTTAGATTGATCGCCGGTCAGAGACCGCCGATCAACTCCTATAGGTTGGACTGACCGAGGGGCAGGGCCCCCGGTCTAGTCCATGTGCCATTCGAATCCTCCCGAAATGGCTAAGATTCGAAGCCCCGACTCGAGAATCTTGTGCCAAGGCCTCTACCAATGAACCAGAGCTCGCGTGCGCGTGCAGACACACAGATATATATATATATATATATATATATATATAATTTATGCCATGCAAGTTCTACCAATTTTCTTGCAAGTGTTTTCCATGTTAAGCCTAGTCTTAGGGAACATGCAAGAATATCATTAATAAATATTATATTAAAACGATTCAATAAATATTGAAATATATTATTAATCAATTTCATAAATGTTGTTGAAGCATTTATTAGTATAAAAAAGCATAAACATAGCTCATAATGACAATTTCTTTTTTTAAATGCTATGTTCGTGGTATCTTATCTCTTGAAATTGAGTTGCCAATAATCCATTTTGACCAATTATGGAGAATAGAATTATTCCCTTTAATTGATCAAAAATATCTCCATTCTTCTTCTTAATAAACAATATCTAAGCACTTAAAAAGAGACATTTGGCTAAATCGATTGTTTTTTTGCTAGGCTTGTATTTAAGTCTCAACTTCTATAATTTTGTCATATCCATTATATGGTTCTAGTAAACAAGAAACACATCTAAATAGTTTCATACATAAGCACATTTCTAAATTAACCCCACATATTGATCAGCTATGCTAATTCATTGCACTAGATAGGCAAAACTTCCTTCTATTATAAGCTCTCTTACCTTATTAGTAGAGGATTAAAAAAAAAAAAGAGTTTCTCTTCATAGAGACTATAAAATAGTTCATTTGAGACTTCTAAACTTAACCCTCTTCGCTTGGCATTTTATTAAAACATGATTGATAATCTAAGAATGATATCAAATTAATCCAATGGTAACATGATTAATNGTTGGATTATCGTTACAAGTGCATCTTACCTAAGGGCAAATTTGTTTTTTGTATGTTTCAGGGAAATTTAGTCTTTTATTATTATTATTTTTTGGGTATAAGTATGTTTGCTATGTCTAGGGTTAGATTTATGCATGAGATTGAGTTGTGAATCCTAGGATTAATTTTTTGGAGAGAATTTCTACTTCTCGAATTGAAGGAATTGGGAGAAATTGCATATCTCTCGAATTGTAGGTGCTTATCTTTTGTTAAAAAAAAAAGTAGATTGAATAATTATAGAGGTGTCAAATTGGATTATTGTTACAAGTGCATCTTACCTAAGGGCAAATTTGTTTTTTGTATGTTTCAGGGCAATTTAGTCTTTTATTATTATTATTTTTTGGGTATAAGTATGTTTGCTATGTCTAGGGTTAGATTTATGCATNATTTATGACACCAAAGTGCTGTAAATGTATATGTGAAAGTCAAGGAGTTAGATATGTTCAATTTTAAGAATTGCGTGATATTTGTGTAAATATAGAATAAGAAGTTCATATTAAAAAAAAATTACANGTTTATGACACCAAAGTGCTGTAAATGTATATGTGAAAGTCAAGGAGTTAGATCTGTTCAATTTTAAGAATTGCGTGATATTTGTGTAAATATAGAATAAGAAGTTCATATTAAAAAAAAATTACATAGTTATATGATTTGCAGAAAGTTATTTCAATTTGAATTTAAATATTAGTAGATCTATTTAATTGAGTTTAATAGCTTTCAGGTTAGAAAGGCATCAAGGTACTTAAAATTAGTTTTTTCCTTAATGCATATGTTGTAGCATTAGCTTTCCTAGAGTGATGCTAAATCTACTGATCAAAATCCTTTAGCAATTCTATCATCTTTCTTATAAAAAATTAAGGTCTTTGTACAAAATGAAATACTTCAAACTTTGATGATTCATGAAGATATTTACTTGTACATTGATCATCAAAGCAAGAAAACTACCAACTCTAAATCTTATGTAGATTAATTCTTCGTATAAAAATTGATTTAGGGTCTGTTTGGGGTAGCTTATTTGGTGCAGTGATATTTTGAAAACGCATCTGGACTGTTTGGGTGAACTGTGTTTTAGCAACTTATGCGTTTTCAGAACGCCGAAAACAACATTTTCACACCGTACCTATCTAAGTGCAGTGGGAACTTTTTGGCAGCGGTCTGAATTTTCAAAAAAAATAAAAATTTGTAATAGTCATCGCACATAATTTATCAACATATTATTCTTAATTAGCTTATCAGCATATTATTCAATAAGTTGCAGCTGCCCCAAACAGACTCTTAGTTAAAAGCATGAGCTATTATTTAGGCATTATGCAAGACTATCCAATCTATATTAAAAAACATGGTTATAAAATTAGAAGTTTCTAGTTATTTTTGGTAAAGCTAAAAATAGTATTGTAATGAGGCACTCATTTAGTTACCAAAATCTTTTTTTTCTTTTTTTCTTTTTTTCATTTGATAAATCCCATTATCATTTGAAGTAGATGGAATAAACCGCAACCGCGATCCCTTGCACGAAGACACCGAGTAGGGCCGTGATTTCAGCGAAGGAAAGCAGCGATGAGATCGCATCGGAGGACAGGCGAGGATTTCGCTGGATTCCCTGCTCCTTTCGCTGAATCACAGCGTGGATCTCCTGCTTCTTCTGCCGTTTTAGAAGGGCTCCTATCGCATTCCTTCTGCGGCTGGTCTGTAGGAAGGTGTAGACTATCTTGCCGTTTTTCTTTTTTTTCCATAAACATATCCTTAGACTAGTAATTGGAGAAAGAGAGGACGTCAAAGAAAGTTTATGATCAGAAGAAAAAAATTGGAGGAAGAGATGAGTCCAATCAAATTTGTGATGGAAGGTTCTCTTCTATGGAGAATACACTGGAAGATCGATTCGAAAGCACGTGAAAATTTGAGAGATCCTAAAAAAGACTCCTTGAGGTGCAATCCAAGAACCTGCCCACAGTTCAATTTGCAAATGCTAACCAAAGGTTTACTGGAGANTTTATGGAGAATACACTGGAAGATCGATTCGAAAGCATGAGGAAATTTGAGAGATCCTAAAAAAGGCTCCTTGAGGTGCAATCCAAGAACCTGCCCACAGTTCAATTTGCAAATGCTAACCAAAGGTTTACTGGAGAATCTGTGGCAAGATTGAAAGAAAAAGAGATCAAATGTCACAAACCTCCCCTCAGGGCTCGGGTTAGAGGCAGATTAGAGATTTCTGATGGAGGCAATTGAGTCAAAGCATAGAGAAGAGATTATGCCAGAAGTTTGGAGGAGCACGAAGAAGAAGGGAGAGAAATAGGGAAGGGATATTGCTACGGTCGAAGGAAGGAGTTGTGCCCTCAATAAATGAAAGGAAACAACAGAGGAAGAAGAAATTCAGATAGAGAAGTTATAGTTAGGAAGTTGAAGATGTCGATCTTTGAGGGGGGCAAGATGCACATGGATGGGAGTACCGGCTAGAGCGATACTTCGAGGTAAATGGGTTAGATTGGGATGAGAAACTCTTGGTGGCAGGATTGTGTTTGGAGGGGAAAGTNACACGAAGAAGAAGGGAGAGAAACAGGGAAGGGATATTGCTACGGTCGAAGGAAGGAGTTGTGCCCTCGATAAATGAAAGGGAACAACTGAGGAAGAAGAAGTTCAGATTGAGAAGTTATAGTTAGGAAGTTGAAGATGTCGATCTTTGAGGGAGGCAAGATGCACATGGATGGGAGTACCGGCCAGAGCAATACTTCGAGGTAAATGGGTTAGATTGGGATGAGAAACTCTTGGTGGCAGGATTGTGTTTGGAGGGGAAAGTCTTAACCTAGTTTCAGTGGAGGGAGACTAGATAACTGATTCGTTCGTGGGATAAATTTAAGGATTGTTTGTTGGAACATTTTCAAGTCATACAAAAAAGAAACCTATATGAGCAATTCTATACATAGACTTAGGAGGGGACGGTCAAGGAATATAGGGAGAGATTTGAAATATTATTGAGACGACTGTAGGGGATTTCTGAAGTAGGACTGGAGGAGAATTTCAGAAAGGCTTAAATCCAAACATACAAGCAGCACACCGATTACTAAGACCACAGAGATTGAGGGAGATGATGGAGTTAGACCAGATGGTGGAAAACAAGAACCAGATGATGAAAGCCAACATAGCAACGCAAATGGAGTGTCGTACAGAACAGCTGCAACCATGTCAATGCCAAAAGTCCAAACTGTGGAAATCTGGAGGGAGGTTGCACGGACCACAAATAATGGACCATGACTGTGAGAAACACTCAAGCGTCTTATAGAAATAGAGATTCTGGAGAAGCAAGCCAAGGGATTATGTTTTTTGTGTGATTAGAAGTTATCTTTTTGGTGTGATAAGAAGCGGTTATGTTTTTGGTGTGATGAGAAGCTTAATCCAGGAAATTGTTGCAAGAATCAAAGATTACAAGTTCTCATAGTGTAGGACGAGGAAATAGAGAATGACAAAAGAGAGACAGTGGTGGAGGAGGTGGAATGCTCTCATTTTTTTCCCATCTTGAGGAAAATGTCTTTTG
>JXCR01148792.1:72818-98508 GCA_002079205.1 Phalaenopsis hybrid cultivar
CCTGAATACAGTGAAAAGTGTGCAATGGCTGCTACACCGGTGCTCAGGTGTGGTATTAAATAAGCAAAGGCTCTCATATTATGTACAGATGCGGGCAAGAAAGTTAATACACAAAACTAATATAATGATAGGATTTTGGAATATATATACTCTCACAAGTAAATTAATGTAATTAATAGATATTATGGTTCATAAGAACATAAATATCTTATGCATTCAAGAAATTAAATGAGTTGGAGAAAAAGCAATGAAGATTGATAGTTTAAGCTTTAAATTTTGATATTTAAGTATGAGTCATAATAATAGATAAGAGTTTGAAAGAAATTGTTATAAAAATTAATAGAATTGTAGATAGAATTATAGCCTTAAATATTGTTATTGATACCCAAGATTCTTAACATTATCAATGTTTATTTCTCAAGTAGGTTTAGATATATACTCAAAAGAAAATTTTTTGAATTACCTAGAATAATTTATACAAAAGATGTTTTTTTATGAAAGAATTTTATTGAAGAAGATTTAAATTCACATGTTAGTAGAGTGGTAGAAAATTTTAGAAATATTCATGATGACTACAATTTTGGAGTGGCTAATGAAGAAGGTATAGTCATATTGGATTTTGTTTTAGCTTATAATTTTGTTATTGCATAGATTTTATTTAAGAAAGAAGATGAACATATTATTACTTATAAGAATAAATCTAATAAAATAAAAATTGATTAATTTCTTATGAGAAAAAGATATCATTGAGATTGTAGAGATTGTAAAGTCATTCCAAGTGAAATATTGTAAGGCCGCAAATTAATTATTTTGTATGTTTTAGATATTCCAGGTCTATTGTTCAAAGTGATGGTGATTCAAGTTGGATGCTTGAAGTGTAGGAATGCATCAAGCCTATTGTGTGATGGAAAAGTACCGCTTAGACTAAAAGGAAAATTTTATAAGATGATGGTGAGACCTGCAATGCTTTATGAAGCAAAATGTTGTCCTTTAAAAGAGAAACATAAAACTAAGTTATGTTATTGAGATGAGAATACTTAGGAGGATGAGTGAATTTATATTTAGAGACAAAATGTGAAACGAATGTATCTGTGAAAGGGTTGGTGTAGCTCTAGCGGCTGACAAGATTAGAGAGACATCTTAGATGATTTTTCATATTAAAAGTCAACCATCTGATGATCCTGCTAAAAGAGTAGATATTTTAGATTTGACTGTTGATAAGAAAGGTATAAGTAGGCCTAAAAAGACTTGTGTTGGTTCTNCCTATTAAACACTTTCCTATCAATATCAAGAAAAACAATTCAAAAACCAATAGTCTTTTCTTAATAGAGAAAAAAATCCAGCATAACAACATCACTACAAATAATAACCCAATCTTAAAACCTATGCACCAAGATTTTCATCCGCCAAATCACATTTGCTTAAAGAGGGTGAGATTTTACACTTCATCAATAAAGCATCTTAAAATCAAGTGCTAACATTTGCTTTTCCTTTATTATTAAATTCATTTATTTTAGCACAAAAGTATGCTAAAGAAATCTAAGATATTCATTTGTTATTTTGATAATTCTAAGATTAATGTGATAGCCTCCAAGTAGCAAACACTAAATAAAGTCAGGCAAATCGTATTTTAAATCTATTCCACCCCTTCAAAACATGAGAGCTTCATACGATGTGAGGATGTGGTTCAAAAAGAAATATTCAATACAACCTATTGAACTTTTAAAAAAAAAAAAAATTAAGTTATAATGTCTAGATGTTTACTAGTCAGAAAGTACTTATGTATGTTTACCTTAAGAAAATAAATTATAAATGTTTAAAGATTACAAATTCTTTTATCAACGGGCATTTCATTATTGCATAAGCAATTTGACTNAATAAAAAAAAATTAAGTTATAATGTCTAGATGTTTACTAGTCACTAAGTACTTATGTAAGTTTACCTTAAGAAAATAAATTATAAATGTTTGAAGATTACAAATTCTTTTATCAACGGGCATTTCATTATTGCATAAGCAATTTGACTCGCTTTGGATAATCATTTTTGCATTAAAAACCATAGATTATTTATGCATTTACAAGACTAAAAGAGCTTTATTAAAAATATCTAAATTGTCCAAGCGCTTAGGAACTAAATGGTCCATTGTGGCCCCCCTTCTCCACCTAATAGTTATTTTTATTTTAGTAATCAAATCATCAATTTATTTTATTGTATTTTAACTTGAAATTTTCATATTTTGAAAGTACTTCACCTCATAATGTCCCTTCACATGACTAACCCCTAACACAAGTCAAAATTTAAAACTTCTACATTTGATGGTGTGCACAATATCAAACACTTTCTAAATTGGCTCAAAATTTTCAAGATTTTTTATGGCAAAAAATAGATGATCATCAAAGCTCAACCATCTTGAAAAATAGTTAAAATGCACTTCATCAAACAAAAGAATGATCAAACGCCTAAACATGGTTTTGAGTATGCGACAGAACCACGGTCCAAACACAAAAATATATAAACCTCCACATATATATACCTAGTCCAATTACTAACCCATCTACCTTAGATATACATTCTGATTAACTTGAACAATGATCTGACTTCAGTACCCATGTTATTAATGAGCGTTTTGTTGCACCTCATATTATTGAGAGGCACATATCTAATGTGCTCTCAGAAACCTTTGCCCTTCCCTAGTGAGCTCATTGTCCTGTAATACGTAAGATGCCCATAACTATTATGATCTCAAAAAACAATTTAAACTTTCTAATAAATAGACTACCGTCATATTTGTTAAGATCACTTTTCGAAAAAGTTAATACGCTGCTACCTTCTGAGATGCAAACGTTTGATATGGACTCAAATCCCCAACTTGATTTTTCTAATCTTAGATACATAATGAAAGTTCTCTCGAGAGGCCAAGCACATCTTTTTTACTTGAGATACACATACATGTTAGGATCTTAGACCTTCAACCTATCTTATATGGTACACACTAGAGAATCCAATGAAAAGCCACCATCCCAATATGACATACAATCTAGCTAAGAAATTATTTCTAAACCTCCATTGCTAGATATTACTCTTTTAATTGAAGCATCCTAAGATTCATTCCGGATATTGATGGGTTGCTCATAATACCTCCTGATTTAATTGACATGACTCACCATAGATTATATGATTTTGCATTTTCTTTGGCACTACTTATACATAATCTTAATTAATATGTGTTGACAGGTTGACAAAAATAATGATAATTTTGTTTAAAATATAATAACAATAATTATGTTTTAAGTTGCACTCCATTCTCTACCTTTGAAAACATCAAATACTAAATCATGAGAAGGGCGAATGGAATTACTACTCATTAACTCCTCGCATATTTCTATTTTCATTCTTATTACAAATGATCTTCTAACAGTCCCATTGCCCAATCCCAAACCCTGGATGTAAAAAGTGGAGTGTTGCCTTAGGTAGCAACAACCAGTATAGAATTTTTGTCGAAAAAACATGACATGATGCCTTTAAATCATTATGTAGATGCTAGGGCGTCCCCTAGCATCGGCGCATTGTATAGCCTGAATACAGTGAAAAGTGTGCAATGGCTGCTACACCGGTGCTCAGGTGTGGTATTAAATAAGCAAAGGCTCTCATATTATGTACAGATGCGGGCAAGAAAGTTAATACACAAAACTAATATAATGATAGGATTTTGGAATATATATACTCTCACAAGTAAATTAATGTAATTAATAGATATTATGGTTCATAAGAACATAAATATCTTATGCATTCAAGAAATTAAATGAGTTGGAGAAAAAGCAATGAAGATTGATAGTTTAAGCTTTAAATTTTGATATTTAAGTATGAGTCATAATAATAGATAAGAGTTTGAAAGAAATTGTTATAAAAATTAATAGAATTGTAGATAGAATTATAGCCTTAAATATTGTTATTGATACCCAAGATTCTTAACATTATCAATGTTTATTTCTCAAGTAGGTTTAGATATATACTCAAAAGAAAATTTTTTGAATTACCTAGAATAATTTATACAAAAGATGTTTTTTTATGAAAGAATTTTATTGAAGAAGATTTAAATTCACATGTTAGTAGAGTGGTAGAAAATTTTAGAAATATTCATGATGACTACAATTTTGGAGTGGCTAATGAAGAAGGTATAGTCATATTGGATTTTGTTTTAGCTTATAATTTTGTTATTGCATAGATTTTATTTAAGAAAGAAGATGAACATATTATTACTTATAAGAATAAATCTAATAAAATAAAAATTGATTAATTTCTTATGAGAAAAAGATATCATTGAGATTGTAGAGATTGTAAAGTCATTCCAAGTGAAATATTGTAAGGCCGCAAATTAATTATTTTGTATGTTTTAGATATTCCAGGTCTATTGTTCAAAGTGATGGTGATTCAAGTTGGATGCTCGAAGTGTAGGAATGCATCAAGCCTATTGTGTGATGGAAAAGTACCGCTTAGACTAAAAGGAAAATTTTATAAGATGATGGTGAGACCTGCAATGCTTTATGGAGCAAAATGTTGGCCTTTAAAAGAGAAACATAAAACTAAGTTATATTGTTGAGATGAGAATACTTAGGCGGATGAGTGAATTTATATTTAGAGATAAAATATGAAACGAATGTATCTGTGAAAGGGTTGGTGTAGCTCTAGCGGCTGACAAGATTAGAGAGTCATCTTAGATGATTTTTCATATTAAAAGTCAACCATCTGATGATCCTGCTAAGAGAGTAGATATTTTAGATTTGACTGTTGATAAGAAAGGTATAAGTAGGCCTAAAAAGACTTGTGTTGGTTCTACAAAAAAAGATTTTAATCTATTAAAATGAAATGAAAATATGACACTCAAGAGGACAAAATGGAGAAAAAGGATTGATGTAGCTGCCCCCACTTAATGGGATAAAGGCATTGTTGTTGTTGTACAAGTGATATCTTCCTATCTAAAGGGTTTATCATGTTCTAAGATGAGCAAACTAGTTCACTTCTAAAATTTTTTTCAATAACCGTTATCTTGATAGATACAAATATTATATCATTAGATTCATCTAAAATTACAAATAATCAATTGTACAAACATTTGGAGTATTGGCCTTTTCACTTATCCAAAATAATTTTAACTTTATAAAACAAAGTGAAAGTTGATGCAAAGCAAAAAAAAAATCTCTTAAGAGATTAATTTTAAAAGGTCATTATCATGAATAGTTAATTATATTTTATTTTCTTTCTTTAAGAAATAGGGTATCTATTACGAGATTTCTGGGGAATTTTTTAAATATTAAACCCCTTCTTCGAACGCTCATCAATTAACCCAAAATGAGGATTCCTATAAAAAATAATTTATTACACAAAATCTTCATATTAGGAATAGTTTATTTAATTTTTAAGATAGGAGGCATCAATAACGAGGAATGTGATTATAGCTTATGAAAAAATGTTCAAGCAGAAATTTTTTGTGTTTTTTTGTATGTTTTCCTCCTTTCCAACATCTCATGTAACGTTTATAACCCATAGCTTAATGAAAAAAAAAAGCTATGATCTTCTGCAAACTTGTATCTACAAGATGTAATTGTGTTGTTAGCTTTTAGATTAATTTGCAAACAAATCATAGCTAAACTTTGCAAACCTAACATATCTCTCCCTCTCTAAAATTATTCTATAACAGCCACATCATTTTCCCAAAACCATAAGCCACTTCAAACCTCACAAAAACTTAGTCATACTTTTCCACAAAATCCTAACTCTTATTGTCCAAATATAGTTCTCATATTAAAAATTCATAATCTGCATATCTAATTGATCATAAACCATCTACATTAGTTCATTAAGATTGCAAACATTTATTTTGAATACTCTTACCCATTTTTCATCAATAAAAAATTAAAAAAAAAGTTTGACCAGACATTGAAAGAATGTTTCAAGCAAAAATCTACTTCAAAGTTCTACAACTAGTTACTATCTTCTATAGCCTTCCACAAACCCTAAACCTTCCACTACCACTCCAATAACCATTGAAATCTACTAAACATCTACCCATCAATTACAACGTATGACAATCCATGTTGTGCCAAGGGTGTAATCCCTAAAAGGGATCCATGATCACCATGCCAAATAAGCAGGTCATAAAATGTTTAGACTTCATTTATTTCAAATTCATAGAGTAATAGAGAGATTATATAAAGGAAAAGAGTGAAGCTACATATTCCTTCAAGCTTCACAAAATGTAAAAGATCTATTACCAGAAGAAGCCAGATAGTAAATTCAGTATAAGAGAATGCTATTTTACCCTAGCAAACTCGTGAGATGCAGGAAGTTTGCTTCTTAAAAAAAAGAGATCTTCATAAGAATTTTTACATACATAAAATGAGGATGTTTGAACATAATAAATGTTAGAAAACCAAAGTAATATTATATATATACATAAGTATGAAATAATCACTGATGAAGCCTAATTATTTTTATTAAAAAAAACTAATGATAATAAGAAAATTCATTACATAGCAAAAAGATGCCCCAAATATGATAAACAGGAAATAACACAATAGGACATTATCATAAATGCGTTAAACATAACATAATTTTAAAAATTAATAAAACTAATGAAGAACTAGATGATTTAAAGTCGAATGAGATGAGTTGAAGGAAGGCGGTTGTTAAGAATAAAGTTAGTTAGAAGAGAGAGATCACCAAACTTGTAAAAAAAAAACAATAGCAAGAAAGAAAATAAGCCAAATCAAAAGATTTGAATTGCTGCCATTAGAAAAATGAAATAATTAAATTGAAGCCAAATTTTTTAAGTGTTCCATCTTTCAACAAATATTGCACATAAGAAATTTGAACACAATAAACAAGAAAAGCAGTAGGGGGGAACCTTGACATGCCTTAAGTTGAGAGCATGAGGCACTAAGGCTTTCGGCATGTCAATTAATATGGTTGGAAGATCTAACAGAAGAATAAATTTGAAGGCTTTTAATCATTTCAAGAGAAAAATAACAGAAACAAACACAAACTACCTCCTGGGTGTCTCTGCTGTTGGTTACAGGTTTATTATCATTGTTCTCAAGGATGATATGCCGGAACAGACTGTTAGGCACATCTTTTATAATATGCCACTTCACAGGGAACTGGCCACTCCACTTGTCCTGCTGCCAATAGTCCACACTCCTGTCAAAATCAACAGGTCCAATCATCTCAGCAACACCAACGAACTGTGCGCTGGCATTTACCTGTTCATAACCAACATAATTACTTGTAAATAACTAAGATGAAATAAAAAGTCAAAACCAACAAAAATACAACATTCACTTTTAAAGTAAAGCGTCACTCCACTAGGAGAAAAGATTTGAAATAACTTACAGAGAAAAACAAGAAAACTGGGAAAAAATCTCCCTTCTCTTTTGTTTCACGATAAGCAGCATCTAGTTTCTTATTCCCATTAGCAGTGCTGGCCCAAACACCATACTTGATACTCTTGTGAACATTGTCCTCACTGTAAGATTTTATTATAAAGAACTTTGCATCCATGTACTCAACAGCAAAGTCAGGTCGATTGTATAGTTCACGGTTAACACCTGGAATTACATTGCTGTTTTTGTTATCAGCAGCCAAGGCCTGCTCAATGTTTGCATTCTTTGGTCTGGAAGCACGTGGACCTCGGTTTTGCTCATTGAGAAAGTCATTGCAGCTATTGCACGTGGAAGTATTTCCCTTACCCCGTCTCCTAACTTTGTCAATTGCAAGCAAACTGCGACCATTATTTCCTAAGCTGGAAATAGATCCTCCAAAATTACTTCCATGGTGATACATCCCACCATGAAAGTATCCTTGATCATAGGAATTAATTGAAGATCCAAAACCATAGAAAGATCTTTGAGGTTGACATGCCTAAATAATTACATACAGGTGATTAAAATATATATATACTTAAATAAGGAAAAAATTATGACATTGTTGCATGAAGATAGGAAACAAACAAACACAGGCGAATCAAGCTTTGATATTTAAAGCAGGTCATGTAGCCCAATCACCAAATCATCATCATTACCTTTAATCCGAATTCTCAATTATTTTTCTCATTTAAGCACGGTTACAAATTAACTGTATACCTTCAACTAAAGCAAGCATCATAAAGTTGTGTTGAATACGTGAAGAATGTACAAATGATGCTTATATAACATACTTGAGAAAAGTTGAGATTAAAAAATAGCTTCAAAAAGAACAACAGGTAGATAGAAATAAGGATTAAAATGAAGATAATAATAATGTTTGACAATGAATTTCCATCTGCAAAAGAAATGGCATAACAATAATCTTTAATCACCAAAAAGAACAAATGGTCAGAAAGACATACAGAAAGTTAGCCTGAGATCATGCAGGAGCTGATGATATTCAGCTAACCTAACAATGCAAACAAACTTTGAAATCAGGCCGGTGCAAGGTAAGTAAATTGCATATACAGCATTAAAAAGAACTAGAAGCTTTCAGATGATAATTGAAAAACTTACACAATGAAAATTACCCGACGTATGAAAAGTATCCCATATAGGCACATCAGATAGTAGAGAATATCACCATAAGCAGTTTGTTTTTTATTGACATCCCCGAGTATAAAAGAATGTGTAATAAAAGCGCTTATCTTTGACTTTTAATTCTTGTGACACATAATAGTTGCTTAAGTTCATAATTGCCGGAAAAAATCAGCTATAAGTGGTTAATAGCATTACTAAAAAAATCAGGTGCATGATAAATCCCAAAATTTCTTGTTAATTACTCGGTATAAAGCTTTCTACTCAGCCAAACCTGTAAGGTCAATATTTTCATTCAAAAGCAAATTAACAAGCAAGCTTCTATGAGAGGTAACTCGGCGCAAGCTAACAAAAGATTTATTAGGGGGCAGGGGTGGTTTGAAATAGAGAACAAGTGCGCACATTCAATTTCCACCCTAAGATCCAGGTTCTCAAACGCATTCTATAATTACATAAGAAACTCAACTTCATAGTCTAAGAGCATTCAAGTTATAAAGCCAAAAAAAATTCATGTAAGAAATTCAAGCGAACGCTCATTTTGTTGAAGAACAAAAACATGTTTTAGGGTTCAAGGAATTTCAAGGGTATTTATAGAGTTTGAAAGTACTGAATTCTATTTATATCCAGCTAAATGTTTTAGGATGCGACCTTCAAGGAATTTCAAGGGTATCCTTGTTTATCAAAATATGCTTTCTAACTTCAAGCAACCAAATAATCCCTTAGGAAAATGCCTAAAGTTAGAGGTTATATACCATGCCAGAAGACGGCGGCATCATGCCTTGGCCAAATGATCCAACAGCGCCTATAGGTTGAGGGGAAGCAGCTGGTGAAAGCAATGGAGTCAGAGATCCTACCCCATCGGGAGATTTCAACCAATCTGTCAAAAATTCATCAAAACTAAAAAGCATCAAATCTTAGCTTCAAATCATACAAACCACCATATTTACTAGCAAAATAACCCTACCAAAAGAGCTAAATGGAACATGGTAAGCAGGTGTTGGCCCCAATAGAATGCTGCTGGAATTCAGGTTGGCAAGAGAAGCACCTTGTTGCTCAAGTGGCACTGTCAAATCAGCTTGAGGTATTGAAGACGGTGCATGTAGATATGACATGTTAGGCGTAGCTGGTTGATGATAGTATGGGCCTGTAAAAGGAAAATGTTGAGGGGAGTAAAGCTGGCCGTCTCTCCCAGAAGCAGGTAAAGGTGTTGTAACAGGTGAATATGGCCCATACGGCATCTGGGGATTATACCCATAACCAGGGTGGAACATAACAGATTGGTTCTCAGTGTAAAATCCCTTCAATGAAACAAAATGATTCCGTGAAAATTCAAGAAAAAATATTAGGTGAAAAAGACATTCTATAAATGATATACTCACTGTTGACCCAGGTTCAAAACCTTCTGCGTGCAAAAAGTGATGTGGATACTCTTCCCATTCACCATTAGTATTCTCGTAGCCTAAAGATTGAAAAAGATTCAAGTTCAATGCTAGGTTAACTAAATAAGGAAAAAAATAGAGATGATAACATCAATAACAGAGGCAATGTCAGAAAAAGGAATCAAAATTTAACAGCAAATGAAAGAGAAAAGGAATACATAACCTCCGTAAACAAATGTTTGTGCATGTGGAGCATATAAATTTGGTGTATAAGCAGAACCATGATCTCCACTGGTATTTACAGATCCCAAAGGCACATTTCTTGATGGATCCATAGGATTTGAATCATGCGAAAGATCAGTATGCAGTTTTTTCTCGTCTTTAGCAGGAAGAGGCTAACCAATAAGAAATAGGATTAGCGCTTCAAAAGAGCAATGCATGCACAGAAACTCAATTTGAAAAAGAAAGTAACCTGCTCTTTTGAGTTCCCTCCACCAATGGAATTCTCAGCATTATCTACTGTTGGGGTGTTTGATGGTTCCTCTGAATCTATAAAAAATTAAGATTAATCCCAAAAATTAGTGCAACAATCATGAATAAAAGAGGAACAAAAAAGCAGAACGAAGAACTACAAAAATATAACTAAAAGAAAAGAGCAAAGATTATACGTTACATTTTCCAAAAATAAACAAAATATTGCAGAAGAGAGTTTCATGCTCCAAAATATATACACGATTCTAGCTGCCTGGCTTTATTTAAAGCCCTCAGCAAAGTAGCACAATCCAAACCAGCAAATGGATAAATGGAAATATCTAAAATTATAATTTTTTGCCCTGAAAGCCAGTCATAGACAATAGCATGGGAACAAAAGCTTAAGAAGTTAGCAGGTATGAGCATGAGAAATATAAGGAACGAGACTAGTATGTATTAGTCATATGAAGGAATATTAAAAAATAAAGCGATAAGAAAATTTTCAAATCTTATTATGTTTTATCACAGTCCTGGACAAAATATAAAATGAGTGGACAAAATATAAAATGAGTGTCAATAACTTGTGACGAAAAAACTAACAAATTCTATTCAAAAGTAATATTCCTATAGTTGTTTAACGGTAAAAATAACTTTCACACTTCATCTACTTCTTAGGTTGTCGTGCATGCAGTCAAACAAAATTAGATTTATTCATTGCAGCATTAGATGCCAGCAATATCGGAGTTGCAACTGCCGCTACAAAATTAAAGTTGTGGTGGCTATGTTGTAACCTTTGGGTGCGTTTGTTTCGGCCATAGCCGTAGAAAAGCTGGTTTCAGATGTTGTTGTTTCAAATGCAATTGATCTATTTGAAAAACATAGTTCTGAAAGTGTTGTCTATTGACATAATGGTTGTAATACCCTTAAGTAAAAAAACACACTTTAGCTTTAACTATTTGGAAAAAATTGTTCTGAAAGTGCTTCCTACGAAATAAATCTTTAGACAATTTATAAAGTTATTTTCACTCACATCAACATAATAAAGCAGATAAAGGTGGACATTAATTGAATCATAAGAAATCATCAAATTATGCCTCCCAACAGCAACACAATCACAAGAAATTGTGATAGATCAAATGCTCCAACAAAATATGTTTGCTTACAAAATAAAAACCTACTACAATAGAGTTTGTTCTCCTAAATACATGTACGTAATCAAAATATATACAACGCTAACAACAATAATAGCAATGCTACAATCACAAAATCAAACAGAATTAAAGTCTTCACTAGGAACTTTAAGCCTCTAACATCGTTTTTCATCATATCATCAACTGCATATATCCTTTCATCAGCTCGCTTCATGTGGTGCATCTCTCGGTTCATCAACCCACTGGAAAAATTTACAATCTCTATTTGTTAAATTTGATTTAAGCTCAAGTTTGCAAAATCTCTGCATGACCTTAAACAATCTACCAAGTTTGTAAATGAGTAAATCTGAGACGAGCAAACCATGGATTGAACTTGGCTTTCTCATACTATAGGTTATTCAAAGTCTGATTTAAGCTCAAATTAATTTTTTACATATATATTTGCATGTGATTGTTTAGAAATCGTGATAATCTAGCTCGGTTCTCATAAATTAAACGAACAAGTACTTAAATCACTTAATAAATAAGCTTATATAGGTCCAATAATCAACTGAAATCCTACAATTTCAGAGTTCTGGTTTAATAAAAAGTATTCAAATCAATTAATGGAGGAAATGCAACATCCTTTGAAAATGTACAATTGATGCAGAATTTTCAAATCAAACTGTTCCTGGAATAAATTAAAATTACAAACATCCAATCAAAGTGATTTGAAATCTCATTATGGATACTACTTCTTGTGTCAAAAAATCCTTCGAGCATAAATTTTTCATTCATATTATACAATTGAATTATAAGAAAAGCTACTCTGAACTGCTCCAAGAACTCCTTGACTCAACAGCTTGGCACATCATCAAAGCCCCAACAAAAAAAAGGTTAATTGAGAATTAACTGTAAAACAAATCTGCAGGACATATAAGAAAAATATAGCATAGAAAACCATAATTTTAAAAAATAAAGCACAGATATCAAAAACATGTATTCTACAGGTAAATTAAAACATTGGATATATAAGAAAAAAGACAACTTAAGTCTAACTATAATAGTGGCCACACAGCTTCAATTCATGTCAACCAATGTGCATACATTAATAACTTCAAATATATGAATATTAATTCATCCATTAACTAAAGCATCGATAATAAGCTCTCGTAACAACCATCTCATCAACACATTCTCCATCACCTACGCTAGGGTTAATAAAATTGCCATCAGTTTCCATCATCGATCCACCCATACGATATTCATATGCTTCAGAAGGAGCAGTTTCTTTCTCAATCTATGCTTGTGAAATCAATGTCGAAACGCAAAGGATGTCGTCGTATGTAATTGTAAAATGTCATTGTTGCACCGACAATCTTAACCTCTTTTTCGAATGGATATGTGGGCATATCTCATAAGACAACCTATTTTTTCATCTAAACTCCAAAAAGTCTCTCAATTACACCCTGTAATGGCGAATGTCGCTTGTTAAGCATTTCTTTTCTTCCCCTCACTACTTGACTTACTCATTCGAAGTCCGGAATGTGATATCTTGTGTTGGAAAATGGTTCTAGAAATTCCCGTTGTAATGGATATCCGGTGTCCCGTAAATAGTATTTTCCTGTTATAATAATCAACCACTGGTTAATATATGAAACTTTAATATACGGTTTAAGGAAGAGTTATTCAACCGCGAAGCGGCAGGGAAAAAGAGTTATGCATACGGAATCGTGTTGCAAACTTAAAGATTCAAATATCGTGAGACTGCCTTCACAATCCGCCATGAAAAATGTAAAACACATATTAAAGTGACATACTAACATTATATTTGTGTAGGTGAACCACAACGTCCAATATATGCGACCTTATCAGCATTTGGCACACGTGCATGAATATGTGTCCCATCAAGAACACCAATATAATCCTATATCAAGTGATAATCCATTTAAATTTAAAAATTACTTTTAATTCGAACAAAATACAAAATATTGTAAGATTACCATAAAGTATAGCATATATCGATGATCACGAGGTATCTCTATAGGAATATTTCAGAAAGTTGGATCTTTGAGCTTGAAAACTTCAGAGAACAGACTTATCAAGGCATTCAAACCAATAGAGAAATATATACTGATGATTTCTGATTGAGTATTGCAATTTTTCACATGCTGACCTTATGGATTTATTATACGATAAAATGTAGTGTTACAGCCAATACTTCCTTTGAAATCAATCTAGAAGATCCACAAAGACTATTGTATAGTTCATTCAAATGATCAATAAAAATTATTTGACTCATACGAAATATACTATGGAATCTCCCTGGATGATCCCCAAGAAATTCATTTACCCACTTGTCCCCGATAAATGAAAACGTCAAAGATGAAGTGCTAGAGAAGATGGATTCATAGTACACAATCAATACACATATAACTATTGTATTAATTTTTTTGCAACGCTCTTTACGTACTCTATCATTGGGATTCATAACATAAAAAATAAGAAATGTTATTATACCAAAAAAAAATCAAAAGAGATGAGATTATAAGTGCTAACACCATAACTAAAAGTTCTGTTAAGCCATATCAAATAATGAAATTACATCATGAGCAATTGTTCAGCCAAAAAAAAAAATGTCATAAGTAAACGATATAGCCAAAATATCAAATGCAATTCACTCAAAACAGAAATAAACAAGAGTAATCAGACGATGTGATTTTCAAAGAAGAAACGTAATTAATGAACCCCTCTCTCAGCTGCCATGGACGTGAAAATCCCTTTTAACAGGATATTTGATTAGCATCAATGAGTAAAGATATAAGGGAATATCTTCAGGAATAGATGACGATTGCCGTGTAGTTGTAACCTCAAAAGATAAGTTCGTGCATGTTGTAATTAGATCTGATATTTGGCTTTTTAGATACGCAAAACCAATTTTTTTGCTACAACCCTTTGTCCTTGCATGGCTAGATTCGCTATGATCGCTCAAGTCATGCGGTGATCTTTGAATAGGATCAATTGGGCTCTCTCGATCGGCATCTTGAGTACCCCAAGAAGTCCAAAAATGTTCACCAGTCGCAACAACCCCACTAAAGATAACATTAAGTTTTTTCCTCAAGCTCTGGTTCAATTCCACCAAACATAAATTTCTTAACATTTTACACAATTTGTCATTTGTACAATCAAAAGAATAAATTTTGTCCAACATTTGTATCTGTAAAGAAAATATAAATATATACATTTGAAAATAAATCTCACCTCTAATTTCTCCTTCAACCATTATGATGATGCATCTATGATATTCTTAATTGGATCCCAAAGTTCACTAGATCCTCATTTGAGCTCTTTCCAAAGCTTCCAACTTTTTTTAATTGGTCTCATTTATTCTTTAACTGAGTCCGATCACACAATCTTCTAGTTCTAATTTGAAATTTTTTCTAATGTTATTTCAACTTTTTTGTTGAAAAGTGTTGTTGGTCTATTTATTAATTAAATTTCTTTTAAACAGACATCACAAAAAATCATTGTTGTTTTTTTTTCTCATATAGCGGATGATGTGTCATCTCTTCTATTGCTCATTTGCTAATTTTTCTAATAGAAAGATATCTGATTTCAAATGTTATATCAAAATAATCAAGCAACTCGAAGTTCTTATATAAAAAATGTAATAAATCATGAAAGAATATCAAATTAAAAATTGAAGGGGCATTTACATACAAAACACACAATTCTTATGACTTCAAAATTGAAGGGCATCTTATGTATTTGCACATGTATGTCAACAACAACTATAAATTTCCATGTTCATATCATATGGGCATCTTATGTATTTGCACATGTATGTCAACAACAACTATAAATTTCCATGTTCATATTCAAAATTTAGCATAAAGTTGTCTAGTGATGAGATATAGGGGAAGGGGAAACCGAAGAAAATAGGTGACAAGTATGCTAATCAAGCAACTCAAAGGAGAGCATGTAAATGCTAAGATATATGCACATAAATAACATAATTTCACATAAAAAAATAATAATAAATGGACTGCTTTGATCAACCAACATGAATAAAAAAATTGATATCATCAGATCGGAAAGTGTTCTCTATTAATTTATTAATAACTTGGGGGAATTAGTATATTAAACATAACTTGTATCCATTGATGACATAATTTATATATTATAGAATACAGTAGAAATTAGGATCCCACAAATTATATGAACAAAGCATGGATATCTATATCACCATGATCAGTTATGATATATCAACCACGATGAACCTTGTTATCAACTATTTGTTTCGCAACAGAAATCATACAAGCAAATGGAGACAAACAATTCCAAGAATTACATTCTAAGGTTGAAAATACTTGGAATAAATTTTAATTAAAAAATGACAGTAAATTTTCATAAAACAAAAATTCAATATCTATACAAAACACGAAAGGCTTCACAACGCAATAACAAATGCAAGGACTGCAATGCTTTCGCGTAGGCCCCAAATTGGTTATGAACTGCCCTCTGAACCGCTCCTTAACTAATCTAAATATATAGGATGGGGTGATATCTATGTAAATGGAAAATGAATGCCACCAACTTGTGTTCTATGGTCACCATCTCAACTTGCAGGTTGATGGAGGGTCATACAAATATTTGAAGAACAAAGCTCATGACATGGATGTGAACTCCATGCAGCGGACAAAGCTCATGACATGGATGCAAACTATGTGCAGTGGAATCCAAAAGTGATTAAAAAAGGAAGACTACATATATTCCTCACAATTCTTATGTATTTACATATCCACGCATAAATTTTTATATTTAATAAGAAAGTTGGCAAACTACTCTCAGAATTCACCCTAATTTGAAGAACCTCAAGGAGGTTCAGCAAAAGTTTCATAAATCATACCCTCGAGCGAGACAAATGGGAGCAGGGCTATGGAACAAGACAAATCCTCGTTGTGATCACTACAGTCCATGCAGTACTTGATGCGAAGGAGGAAAGGGCAAATCGAATGGAGGAGAAGAGCTCTTTCTCGTTCGCAGATCACTCATTCGCAAATGGCAACGTGAGAATTTTTACTTATTAACCGCAAGACGTAGCAACAAATCCGCGGTTGCGAATAATAGAAGTACCCGCACCCCAGTTCCAATCGTGATTGCAAATCACGCGAATCAAACGGCAAAAAAAGCCAGTTTGGAAAGCCAAAACAAACGTATTCTTAGTTTATGTTGAGTTTGTAGCACAAAGTTAATTAGATATGTAATGTTGTACAGAGCATTTTACTACTCGGCTGCCTAGCATGTCACAATTAATACTTGATATGTATTGGCATAATTTAATTGAGCGAAAAACAGAAAAGAGTAAAATAATAATAATTTTATAAAAAATAAGATTGCTTGGTGGCCTCTACAATTTTTTTGCAGATTTTTTCAGCTTGAATAAACTTTATAGAGAAAAATTCACAAAATTTATGCACGCAAGTAAAAAAATAGTCCTTCAAAAATCCACACCTAATTTTCTGTAAAACTCAATTTCACTAAACAATCATGCAACCATACATCTGCATATTACCTAAAATAACAGGCTCAATGTAGATTCAAAAACATGATTGTTGCCCTAAATAAGTAAAAAATAAATAAAATAATGGCTTTGTCTCATATATCTCATACATGTCGATGACGTAAAATAGCATGCATCATAATGCATAGCGTGTTGTGACGCAACAAAATGGTGCTCATCATTTGCATCATCATGGGGAATGGCACAAGTGTATTGCCCTTACAACGTGTGCTCAACTAAGTTATAATAATAATAATAATATACAAACTCTGTAGGGCATAACTTGGATAGGTCAGCAGTTGAAGTATTTTGCGTGTGGTCGAGCGAATGAACGCACGAGTGCCCTATCTCAAATCTCAATGAGCTTTGCTCACTTTTGTTGGCTCGGCATCCCACGACACTCACACAACAACCAGACAATTCTTATGAGTGATGCGTCTTAGTGACACTCATTCATGTGGCATCCAAGCAAGCACTGCTCGAGTCATCCCAACGCCTCTCGCTCACGCATCAACCCAACTCCTCTTGCCCATGCCGCTCCTTCGCATTACAACCTCCATTGATTCATCCCAGAGCCTAAGTCCCAGTGTCACATTGCTACTTGCTATGCTCCATCCCAACTTTGTAGGTGTTTCAATTCAATACTCTTGCACGTGCAACATCCTAGCAACACTCTTCAGCATCATCTACAGCAAGTTGCTTGATAATTAACTCTTTTTAATCCATTTTTACTTATTTTTAGTATTAATCTTTATAAAGTTTATGAAGGTGTAGCAAGATGAAAAAATTATAAATTAGGGCAAATCAATTTTATTTTTAACTATTGTGATTAAATACTTGAGATGAAAGAATATCAGAGTCAATTCAATCAACAAAAAAAGACCAGGCATGAAAATATGCAATTTTGACAAAAGTAATATCAATTGCATAACATGTATATTTTGTAGTAAAATTACAAGAGGCATTATTGGTCATAAACAACACTTGGCGGGTGGTTTTAGAAATGCTAAAGTTTGTAGCAAGTGTCCTCAGCATGTGAAAGATAAAATTAGAGCTTGAATGATCTGAAAGATCAAACTAATGAAATAACTCTACCACATGATAATATTGATGAAGTTGATGACCTTAATATGATGATAAATGATGATATTTTATGTGTTTGACAGCCAAAACCATAAAAAAATATTATTCATCAAATTCAAATGACTTTAGCCAAAGTTCAATGATGTATAAGTCCAAGATCCAAAGGTTAAAGGACCGTTGGAGACCTTCTTTACCCCAAATCCTATTGAGGTTGTGAAGCAACAGAAGGGTAAAATGTAGAAAAATTTGATGTTGTTAGGAAGGAGAAAAGGAAAAGAGTTGCCCAAATATTTTGTTGTTAGATATGTGATGTTGGCATTCCCTTCAATGCAATTAAATACAAGCACTTTATGGTAATTGTGGAAGCATTTGGACAGTTTGGTCTAGGAATGAAACTAGCTAGTTACCATGAGGTGTGGGTTCCATATTTGAGAAAAGAGATAAAACACATACAACAATTGTTGCAGCGTTATAAAGAACAGTTTCTTAAGTATGATTGTTCTCTTATGACTGGTTATTCGATATCTCGTAATGGAAAAAAATTAATTAACTACTTGTGAATTGCTCAAAAGGAGCCACATTCATAGAGTCAATTGATGTTAGTTCTTATTCAAAAAATGTGTTGAAGATGTTTAGATTTTAAAGCAAATTTATTGAAGAGATTGAACCACATTGTACTAATCAAGTGATCACTAATAAAGTTTTTGAGAATGTCCTATAGGTCAGTGACTAAACACATTATTATGTGATTTAAGTTGAACATTTTTTTTGCATATGTCAATTGTTGATTGCTAATTGTTGAATATTTTGTGATGTTATTGAAGAAAAGTACTTGATGGATAAACAAAAACACTTATAATAGAATCATTGGGTTGCTCATGGATAATGGAAGTTATCTTTAAAATTTAAAGACTTGAGTAATATTTTGAGAAAGCGCTAGCTTTAAATAGTTCCATTTATTCAAGGCCCTGATTGCTTGATTTAATGAGAAGATGTAAAAATCAAATATCTCTTCTCAAGCCTAATAGGACTTAGGTTTGTAATTTGCCTTCTTAACATTACAGCATTTTCATCAACAACAAATAAATTTTAAGAGAATGTTCACATGTGGAGAATTTGTGTTGGGTCTTTACTCAAGGGGGTTCAAGGCAAAACGAGCATAATAAATGATATTGAAGCATCCTTTTTGGAACACCATGGTATATACGCTCAAGGTCAATGGCCCGCTGTTGAAGGCACTTAGATTGATTGATGGAGAAAAAAGTCCACCAATGAGTTATATATATGAAGTAGTAGACAGGGCTAAAGAAGCCATTGCTGCTAATTTTACCAACAGCGATAAGCACGAGTAGATTTTTGAAACTATTGATACAAAATAGGAAATGCAACTCCATCTACCTTTGCATGCAGCAACATATATTTTAAATCCTGAATAATTTTTTTGTAACCTAATAGTGCAAAATTTAAGGAAATATTTGATGGAATATATGCATGCATTTGAAAAATTAGCTTAAAATGCCAATAAAGAAGATAAAATTACTGGTGAGTTAAGTGTGTATATTAGAGGTGAGGACTACTTGGCTTTTCCTTCAACTGCCAGGTCAAGGACTACTCAAGCAACAGGTAATACGATTATAGAAAAATTGTGATTAGTATTAATAATATTTTGATATTTAAATAATAATTGAAATTGCTAAACACTTTCAGCGGGTTGGTGACTTGCAAAGTCAAAGAACTCCACACTTGACAGAGTTTTGGGATTAAAGTATCTAGCCTAATTCATCTAGATGCAAACACAATTCGAATATATTTGAACATGTAAGTATAAAAAAATAATAAATTAATTATTATCTCGAAACTTTATGGATTAGTAATTTTAATAACTTTTAATTGTAACTTCATAACGAAAGAAGTTGGAATAATAATATTCACCAAGATTTAATTTATAAAAATTATAAAAGGGCATTGATTCATAGATACAACTATCACGATGTTATTAAATCACTTTAAGTGATATAGATGATGATAATGAGTGGTTAGCGGGAATAAAAGGTGATCAATCAAATGAAAGATAATGAATTGGTTAATAGTGGAGAAAATTTGACCTGGAATATTATTGCTAAGGGTGTTGATTATTATAAAAGAAGCTATAATATTCAAGAGTTTAAAAGCAAAGATAAGGAATCTTCATCTAGGTTGTTCAACCTTATTGTAACTGAACCTGATTTAAGAGATAATGATAATGATGATGCAGATAAAAAAAATGACATACTTAACTTATGATGATAATAACGACTATTTAGATAACTAGCATAATATCATATGAAAAATATCATGCTTTCAAAAGAAATTTTATGACTTACGCATTTTAAACTATTGAGGTGTTGATTTCTTAGCATTTGAACTTAAACAATATGTTTGCTATTTTTATTATCAAGATATTGTTATCTTCAATTAACAATCTTTCATATTTACCTGTATTTTTATTCATAACTTTTAAATATTTTGTGTCATATTCAAAATAGTGCATGCTTCACCATGTATCATGGGTTATGCATCCATGGTGATATATGCAATATGATGTGTCATTCACCATTGACAAATATGATCCCCATACCACGCATATCCATGCCTCTCACGAGTCATCATGCCTGCATGAACCACCTCTCATCTAGACAAAAAACTCACTCACCCCACTCATGTATTCTCATTCTCTCTCGCTCTCTCAAGCTCCACTTCAATTCCTACCTCCATCCCAAAACCCTTGGCATCGATGAAACAAGAAAGAGGCAAAAACTTGGGAGAAAAGGCATTGACTAGCACAACATTGTTTGAAGAAGAGCAAGCCACCAAGGGCTTGTGGGAGAAGAAATTGTTATGACTAATTGTGTGTAGAAGAGGTGGTTATAACGGGAGCTTGACAAAAATGACAGTGTCAAGATCAACGACTATGTAAGTGAAGATCGCAACAAGAGCTTGCTAAAGGCATAGACGAGGCCCAAGACATCTGAAGGAAAAAAGTTTGTGAGCATTTAAAGAAGGATGCAAGAGAAACGACATTAAGATGTAGGATTTAAAGTTATCAGTTTGGTTACTCGGCAAACTTCAAGTTAAATCCTATTTAAATCATGCTTAAATCTGACCAATAAACAAACCCCCTGCCCTCTCTTTCCCCCACTTCGCACATTCTCTCTCCCTCTCCCTCTCTCTTCATATCTCTTGCTAAATAGAAAGTAAAAAATGAAAAGAAAAAAAAAAGAACGGGAAAAAATATGAAAAAAAAAGAAAAAAAATTATGTTTAGCATCATTGCATCACGATCCCGACTGACACACCTCGCACATAAGTATAGAGCAAAACAATTCCTGACATGACTAGAAAATTTTACATTGCTTGGGCAATTTTTTATGCAAATCACCCTAATATGTCTTTCTTAGAGGGTGTTTGGTACAATACTTAAGTTAGATTTAACTTTAATCCAGCCAAACATCATAAATAGGCTAGATAAATCTGCTATTAAATTAAATCCATTTTTTGCTTGTTATGTTTATTAAACCCGGATTTTTTAAATCTAATTATTAGTTGATTTAACAGGATTTATCGAGAGAAAAAATTTATTTCAAATGGATTTATACCAAACACCTCAAATAGATTTAACTGGATTTAACCTTAATTGAACCAAACATTATTTTGGATTTAATGATATTTGGATTTAATAATCCGAATTTATCGGATCTAATAAATCCTATTCAACTTAACTCCTCCTTGCAGCCAAACACCCCATTAGTGTGTTGGGGAGAAAACCAGTATAAGCTTTTCTTAGCTTAAATGGCAAATTCCACTTTAAAATTTGAGTAAAAGTTTTCAGTGATATGTATGTAAATATGAATATTTATGCGTTAGATATGTAATTATAAGACTTATGTGGCATGTATCTAAATGTCCCTTTAATAACATTTTTCAAGACTCTCATAATAGAAATGAGTGGAACAAGTGAATAAATATATCATAGACGTGAACGACCCCACAAACAGTACATTTTCTATAAATGTCTTAACGTTCAAATTAGTTTAAATTTGTATTTTAGTGGCTCCTCCAATGTGTTGAAAGTTATAACATAATCATCAATAAATATTTTTTAATATTGGTAATTTTAATAAATCAAATCATGAAATTTTCATCTTACCATCTACTCTTGCCTTGGTAAGTCCAAACTGATGAGCTTGCTCATGAAAAAACTAGTACCAAAGCCAAAGTTGGCTACTAAAGTAATATACATCATAGAAAAAAAAACAAATAGAAATTAATGGAATATAATCATAAAAAGTTCAAAAAGTGGGGTTAGATTGTATACTAAAGTTAATAAAGTAATATGTTTTGTTACCTCAAGCATAAAGATGCATCAAAGGTGAGAAATAATAAAATGTTATAGGAGAGGATTTATCAAGTTATACCACCATAAATACTAATACATTGGCCAAAATGATGGCAACGATAACTTTGTTGATCCAAGAATTTGTCTCAATCTAATGAAAGTGATCATTCTATTGTAAGGAAAAAAATTCTTAAAATTATTCTAATACTTGTGTCCATCATTATTTACTAGAGTTGAGAAACCAGTTGAAGCCTAATTTTGATTGCTACTAATTAAGAAGCTAATGGACAGCATGGTTTTCGCTAAGGTGCCACTTGCTACAATCGCACTGAATGGATAAGTCAAAAGATGGTGATGAGAGCAAGATCAAAATAAGTTGGAGAACATATGAAACACGCGAGTCAATTGGGATGACTTTATTAAGCTTTTCAAAAATAGTATGCCCATTTCAACGCAAAGGCCAATGCAAAGTAAATTTATTAACCTAGCGTAAAGGGAGAAATCAATTATGACATATGATGCAAGGTTTATAATGTTATCAAAGTATGCACCATTTTTTATTTCAAAAAAAAAGGCCTCATCGATATATATCTAAATTGAAAAATGTAATCAAATAAATTGTTGTTGGGGATTGACGATTATTCATGCTAATCAAGAGTCAATAGAGCTAAAATTGGTTTCCAAATTACTCATGAAGCGTAGATATTTAAAAAAGAGAAAGGACATTAAAGGGTGTCAATGAAGGCAAGCTCTTTATTAAGATAAAAAGATCAAATTATAAACCCAAGCTCATTTCTAGCAGGATAAATAGTGGTATGACCCCTAATACAATTTTGTGCTAAGTGTAAGAATATCATAAGAGAGAATTTTATCAAGCTTTAATACTAGTTATTGGTGCCATAAAAAAAAGCATATACAAAGCATTGTCTCATGCTTGGTCAGATGACTTCAAAAAAATTTAAATTCAAGAAGCACCAACTCATGATCAACCAAGACAAAATGTTTAACCACAAGTATATACCTTAACTCAACAAGAGTCTAAAAAACATATTTCTATGGGCAAAGATATCGACTATATTGGTTAAGATGTTGTGAAAGTCAAAGTTAAATTAACTATTTTCTTTTTAAATCACATGTTTTGCTTTACTAAATTAAATATGTATTTAACTTAGATACATATGTTAGATGAATTTAAAATGATGTTGTTACATTAATGTAAAAATTTAGTAACAATATTTAGACTCGTGATATTATTGTGATAAATGCTTCAGAATAAACTATAAAACTGATTAGTGTGCAAATTTCTAAAGAAAAGTATTATAAATGCGTAAGAGTATAAAATCTTATTTTATAAAAGAAAAAAATATATTGGAACAAGGAGGCACCGAATTAACGAAATCTATGCTAATCATTTTTGCATTATTAAAAGACAAAGAGGGAATTGAGTTGTAGAGTAAAAAAAAATGTAAGCCAGAGGGGAGATGAGATGGAATCAAAGCATGAGTTGGGGCCGAGTGAGAAGAAAATCAAAGAAGTCGAATGAGAGAGCATGCAAGCTAAGGACATCTATGCAAGCTCACAAACAGTATTTGATCAAGTGCAAGCAAACATGTGTGCCAAATTTTAGTATATGTTCTGCTCACTCGACTTTTCCACTTGTTTTGCTCGAACCTGGTCGGCGGTAGTTTGCAGCTGCGCCAGTCAGTTTGTTTCCTGCAATGCTTGTGTGAAGCACGCTAATGGCATCTGGGCTTTCCTATGTCGCCGTCCTTGCCGATGATAACCCCGCTAAACCATTCGATCTACAATGATTCACAAAAGCAGCTCCCATTTTCACCTCGTAGACAGTTCGACAATTCTGCAGATGTACCATGATTCTATTGCAGAACATGGAGATTGCAATCTCATAAAAAAAAATTAAAGAAAATGGCGGGAAAACCAGCACTATTCTTCTCTGATGCTGAAATTTCAACTTGTGCGGGAAAATACAAATTTACACTAGTTGGAAAGTTCAAATTAGGTCGCCCTATGATGGAGACTATCAGGAAGGTTTTTGAAGATTTCAAACTAGTTGGGGCTTGGCAAGTGGGACTTCTTGACAGAAGACATGTTATGATATAGTTGAGCATAAAAAAAGATTACGCAAGGATTTTCTCAAAGAAATTCATCACAATCAAGAGCAATCATATGAAATTGCTCAAATAGACCCCTGATTTTGATCCCAGTCAAGAACTACCGATTGCGTCTATCAAGTCCTCATTACCTGAACTCAAGCTACATTTCTTTGATCTACCTATCTTACATGCAATTAGGACTATCCTTGGAAAACCTTTGCAGGCAGACATACCTACAATTAATTTCTCAAAGCCCTCTATTGCAAGAATTTTGATTGAAAAAGGATATTACACTATCAGATGTAGAAGAAGTCTAGCTTAGCTCTGCTCATAATGATTATTGGCAAAAAATCATTATGAAACAAAAACCTTACTACTACAAGCACTGCAAGATGTTTAGATACCCGCAAGAGAAATATTTCTGATTGCACCCACAGATGAGAACCAATAGTCAAAAGAAGGAACTTGTTGTTAGTGCATCTAAACACGCTCCCAGCAAACCTAATGACAGCCAACCTGAAGAGGAAATCACCACAATACAGGAGTTGGTGTCTGCCCCTGGGAACCCTTCTCTTGACCATACTATAAGGGATAATGTTCGAACCGAAAATCAGGATAGCCTCGCAGCTCCTATTCAGAAAGCATCAGGTGCAGAGGTGACAATTCACACTTCACATACACTAGAACCTATCATTGTGGCAACGACTGTCTTTCCTTCTACTGCGGTTCTAATATCTAATCAGACCGAGCATCACATGAGTCAGTCTTAAGATTAAGAATGGCAGGTTTATACTTTTCTGCGAAAGAAGAAGACTGAGGGCACACACCAATTTAAAAATTTAATGGATGATACTTTAATTACTCTTGGCAATAGCACAACACTTCAAAGTTTGTTATCTGACTCCGCTCCTAAAACTAGAAGAGGCGGGACTAAACTGGCTCGTCGCTGGCTACTTGTTTTCTGCATGTTTTAAATTTTTATTTTTGAGTCTATCTATATCTTTTTGTTGGGGTATTA
>JXCR01148792.1:98671-110561 GCA_002079205.1 Phalaenopsis hybrid cultivar
ACATATATATATATATATATATATATATAGTGTTATTTATGTATATAATGGAGTCGGCGTCGGCGTCGACGGGATGCTCTGCTAGGGTTTCGTCTGATGGAGAAACTTTGTGTTAATTCCTTTGTTTTTCACTCCTTTGGCTTCGTCGTGCTCGACGACGAACGGTTCGCGCATCTGTCTTCTCCTGTTTCAATTGTTTCGTCTTCCACTGGCTTCTTCGTCGTCCTCGGCTAGCATAATCATCTGCTTCGACGCTGACTGAGGCTCGTGTATGTGGCTTTCTTCAATTTCGATGCCGACAACTTCACACGTTCGTGTCTGCGTCGTTTCTATCTGTTTCGACGTCGACAGCTGCATACCCTACTTCCGAGTTTTCGGGACTTTGCAGTAGGCAGCGCCGACATTTATTTCGCCTCTCCCTGTTTCGATTTCTGATTATATCGGGCTAGTAGGTCCCTGCTCTGATGGCGCTCTCTCCTTCTGAACTTGGCAAAGTCTCATTTGCCCACGTGGTGGGTAATCCTTAGGTGGATTCGGCGGTTGTCTTCCTCTCAAGCTATAAGAATTGTCGTGATGATACAGATGATTACCCTTTTGTTAAAAAGGCAAGTAGGAAATGGGGGAAAGCAACACTCTTTTTTTCTTATTTAAAAATTTCAACCCTGACTGAGAAATTCAAATTCGCTCTTATTGAATAATTTTAGTGGGGGCACCCACCTATGAAAGTTATTAGAAAGAGTGTTAATGATCTCAAACTAGTAGGCAAGTGAAAAGTGAGACTCATAGATGGATGACATGTGTTGATTCAATTAATCGTGGTTGAACACTACACCCGGATTTTTCCCAAAAAATATCTTAATATTGCAGGCAAGTAAATGAAGTTACTCAAGTGGTATCCTGACTTTGACCCAAATCATGAAACTCTCACTATACCGGTATGATTTAGTTTACCTGGTCCCAAGCTGCACTTTTTTAATCATCAAGTTCTCTACTTTATTGGGGTCATACTTAGGGACTCTATGAAGCTAGATCTACCCACTTTTAATCTAACTAGACCTTCTGTGGCAAGAATACTTGTGAAAAGGGATATTAATTTATCTGATATTACTAAAGTCTGGTTGAGCACAACTCATAACAGATATTGACAACAAATCATCATGGAACACAAACCTCTTTATTGTACCCATTGTAAGATGTTTGGGCATACTCTTGATAAATGTCACAAGCTCCATCCTAATTTGAAACCTAAAGTTCAAGTGAATAAGGAGTCCAACCTCACTGCTCTGGATATATCTGCTCCACTTAGGGAGGAAACTACCACAAGACAAGATTTGGTGAATGATCTAATTGCTCGTGTGGACCTTCCCTTGACAATACTGTTATTGTTTCTGCGATTGAAGTGATGTTGGATGGCTTTGTTGAGCAACCTACACCTTCAAACCCTCTTGAAAATAATACTGAAGGATCCTTACCTACAAAGGATAGTGTTCAGACTGATAATCATGAGAACATTGCAGCTTCCCATCTTTAGGAAGTATTCGGTGTACAGGCGACAACTCATACTTCACATATACTAGAAACTATAGTGGGTACAACAGTTAGCAATCCTTCTGCTACAGCTTCACCACCTCATCCGAATGATCAATCTTCGGATGAGAAATGACAGGTTTACACTTTCAAGAGGAAGAAGAAAAATGGAGATCTACTTGAGCTAAGGAATCTAATGGATGATACTTTGGCTACTTCGGGTAATGGTACGCACCTCACCAATTTGTTAGTTGGCTCTCTTCCTAGAACTAGAGGCAAAGGCAAGACTAAATTGGGTCGTTCCTAACTATTTCCGCGCCCTGGAGGTTTGTGTTTTTTTTTATATGTACCCTCTCTTTTTTTGAATTTTTTTTTGTGTTATACCATGTGGGTTTGGTGTCTACTTTTGGGCCCACTCATACAACTTATATGTATCATTTTCTCTTTAATATATTAGTCATTGGGCTTTCTCAATATATATATATAGTCTTATTTTAAAAGGAAGATGAGTATGGCAAATATAGTAGCAAGTTTTTAAAAATAAGACAGAACAAATAATTGTATTTTTAATTTGAAGGATTCCAAAACAATAATATAATCATTTATTTGAATTAAAAAATTTATATTAAATAATATGATAAACAACGATTAATTAACATGGATATTATATATATATATGATAAAAGGTACTTAGCTAATAATAGGGTAGAGTTTATTGTAACAGTGTAGTTTATTTGTTCTTTTGAAAGTAACTATCAAATTGAAGTGAATTGCATAAAACTCTCAGAATATTTAGATTATATATTTTATTCACTATTATGATAAAAAATACTAAATGATATGTTAATATAAATGAAATAAAAAAAATGTTTATATGTCTATGTTAATTAATAGAATTCAACCACTTGTAGTAAAATGAAAATGTTTATATAAACATGCTGATTGATGGAATCTATCCCGTTATAATAATAGCTAGGGATGTTAAGAAACATACATACGTTAATAGGAAAAATATATATATATATTTATATTGAAATATCATGAAAGATGCACTTCAAATGGTGCACCTATGACAGATGCAATGCATAAAATAATATAGATAATATATAATATTATTCTTACTATACAATAAAATATTTTTAAAAGTTCTATTTGATTATCTTCAAATAAACAATTTGTCAAATGAACTAGCATTATTTTTTTTTCAGTTAACAAAAATGTATATTCTCTTCTAAATTCTTTTATCTTACTATATTTAGAAGGTATTTAGAATGTATGAAGTACTACTGAGATTTCGAAAACCCACAATTATTATTTAAGTTAATATTTTTCAGGATAAAATCTAATTATGGAAATGAGTAGAAGGAATTGATTAATAATAGAAATGGAAGACCAAGAGAACAATACTCATGCTAGAAATGTTTTAATTTTGAATTATTCTAAATCATATATTTTAGCGGCTATGTTAATACGTTTGAGATTATTATAGAATCATGGAAGAATTTTTTTTATGCTAACTAATGTTAATGAATGAATTCATGAAATCTTCGTCAAATTATTTATTATGCCTCGATAATTCAAAGCTCCTAGATCTGGTCACAGCAATATCCTAAGCACTTAACGCCTAACAACTAGCCATAATCAAATGCTCTCTCCTATCACTAGGGGAGATAAATAAATGCAGGGGTAGTTAGGTTATGTCCTCAAAAACCTAATAATCTTATCAAAAAATAGAAGTCAAATTTTTGAGTAGTGACATATCTAAAAAGCTTTACACCTTATAAAAATTTGTAGAATAAATTTTTAGAGCCCACAATAATCATTAAAATTCTTTTGCAATGCTTGTCAAAAGCTCAAATTTTTATAACCCTGCCCTCCCATGCCTAATACAAAAATCATAAGCTAATATGGTATTTAGGTTATGCTCTACAAGAGCACCTAAAAAAGGTAATGAACAACAGAAAAATAAAATGGCATCTCCATCCATTCAAATAGACCATCAAAAGCCTTAAAAGATATTTTGTACTAATCTCAAGGATACATCTAACGTTGATGATAACCACTACTAAAATAAATTTTTAAGGTTAATAAAGATCCCACATATCAGATCCAATATGGAATACAAATAGAGAATTGGGAAATTATACACGATAAAAAATTTTATTAGCTCAATTATTAACACGTTTTCCACAACTCGTTTTTTCTGGTTTATAACGGTAGAAATAATGCAATGTCTTAAGCTCTCAAGAATAAAATATTTCAACAAAAGCCCAGGCATTTCGCTTTTCAATCCTGCATGTTCTTTAAAGTTCAATCTATCATAAGAAAGATTTGATAAATTTGATCCAAAACAAGAGCAATAGCATCACAAATCTCATGCATCAGCGGGTAAATAATCATGAACTTATTCCACAGATGTAAGATCCTAGAAACTTGGCTCCAAGGGGCATACAACTGATTTTTGCAATTCGGGAATTTATATATTGTGTTTTTTTCATTGTGGGAAGCAGCGCGAACAGAATAAGCAGTGCATGCGGAAGAACAAGATAGTTCTATGGGTTGATTTCTATGATATCTCTTATGTCATAGGGATAGGAGGAGTTTCCCGGAGTGTTTTAGAGTTTCAGAAGTGCAGAGAGACTGAAGTGTGATGTAATGTGTACATTTCTTCTATTATCATAGTGAATTCCTTGATGTGGTGTGGCTTTGTGGTTTCTTTTCATTACAAGGGTTTTCCGCGTTAAACCTTGGTGTTCCTTGCATTTTTCTGTGTTTTATCAATTTATGCACTTATGTTCTAAGTTTAGCTTCATATCTCACAAATTGATTTCCGCAGTTTCCTCATAAGTTAAATCTGAGAAGGGTTTTTTGAAGATCTTTGGTTCGAGTGGGAACAGTGACTAACGAAGCAAAATACAAAGTGAATAAATTCAATGAATTGAACTTTGTTTCTAGAAAAAGCAACTGAAGATTTGTCTTATCAAAGGGAACTATATATGCCACTAGAAGAAATTGCCAAGAGTCTGAATGTTGATAACAGAGGAAGAAATCTGGATTGAAACAAAGGCAAGGAAAGTTTCAATTCTAGGTCGAAGAGAGAAAAAGAAAAAGGTGAATGTTAAAACTGCGCAAAAAAATGTCACTTTTAGAAGACCTGCAAAGCTCCAAAGGTTGATAGTGGAGGTTTATGTAGGAAGCTCTATACAAATTTTTCATAGATGAAATCCATAATGACTCTCTTGTTTTGTCCCTAAATAATATTGAATCATGGATAATGGATTCATGTGCCTCTTTTCATGCTTGTCCCAACAAAAACTTGTTCAGAAAGTACACTCAAAATGATATAGAAAATGTATATTTGAGAGATAACAAGGGTTGCAGTATCGTTGGAAAGAGTGATGTTAATAATGGGTTACCAAAAAGAAGTTTGAAAGCTTAGGGTCAGTTTGAGACGGCGATGTAGTGGCAGTGCAACACCGCACCGCAGTTTTGTCTGTTTGGGTAAATTCCGTTTTGATAACTTTTTCAAAAAGTTGCCGCTGAAATCTCTGTTTTCCCACCACTCCTCATTAAGCGTGGTGGCAGTTTTCTAAGTGCGGACGGACTTTAAAAAAAAGTGTAATATCCACCTGTGCTTTTTGAGTATTAGATTATTATTCAACAGCTTCACAATTATTTTTTAATAAGCTTCAGCTGCCCCAAACAGACCCTAAGGAACACAAAAGAGGGGATGACTCATCATCTCACTCATTGATGAGTGGAAGCCCTATCGTGATCGTGTTGTTATCTCAACAATGATTTTAGGTTAACCCAAACTTGATATGAAGGCCTACAATCCCTACCAGGCCAACCTATTTATTGAACAAATATAAAAACTTTAGTTAATCAAAAAATCACTTCAGAGCTATCACGAGAATTTCTCATCAGTCAAAGCCAAATTTCTTTACATGGTCACATGGAAGACCAACATAAAATACCCATGAGTTATGTGAGCCAAGTCGCAAAGTCAGGATATGTGACTACTTTCAAAGATGATTGATGGAAGGTGACTAGAGAGGCAATGGTGATAACTCTTTGCAACATTGAAGGTACTCTTTACCTGATTAATGAGATGTCAGAATCCATTGGTGTAATTGAAACAATGAATAATGCAGTTCCGTAGCACTGCAGGCTTGGTTCTATGAGTGAAAAAGATATGAAGTACGTACTTTCTAAGAGCAAACTTCATGGTTTAAAGTCTATAGAGTTAAATTTTCGTAAAGATTGTATTTATGACAAGCAAAAGAATATTACTTTCGCTAAACATTGGTCAAATGTGAAGTCTAAATAGTTGGAATTAGTTCAATCTATCAAAGATTCTCTATACTTTATCACTTTCATTGATGATCATACCAGAAAGATATGAGTGTACTTCTAAAAACATAAAGCTGATGTATTTGATATGTTTAAGAAGTGGAAGTTTATGGTTGAGAATGAGACTAACTTGAGATTGAAGTGTCTCAAATCAGATAATGGTGACGACTATCATAATCAGATATTCAAAAAATTTTATGCATCAAAGAGAATCAGGCATGGTTTCGCTATTCCAAAGACACCACAATAGAATGATGTGATTGGGTGCATGAATAGAACCATCACAAAGCATGTTAGAAGCTTGCCAAAACAGTTTTGGGCAGAAGCTGTGAATATTGCAGTCTATCTAATAAATCATAGCATGTTGGTACCTTTAAATGAAAGCTTACCTGAAGAAGCATGGAATGGTAAAGAGGTAAATTTATCTCATCAAAAAGTATTTAATTGTTCAAAATATATTCATGTTGATGCAAGATCAAAAAATAAGCTTGATTTAAAATCTTTCAAGTGCATTTTCATTGGATATGGCTCGAATAAATTTGGGTACAATTATGGGATTATCAAAATCAGAAATTCATTAAAAACATGGATATGACTTCAATAAAATGAATATGTACGAGAACATAAATAAAACTTAGAATTGGTCATCAATTAATTCTGAAGAGCCTTCCAAATATTTTGAGATAGAAGATACTCTTGATCGTGAAGATGGAGAAAAAAATGGCGCTCAATCTGATAAAGTACGGAAAGTTCCTCAGACACTTGCTAAGAAAGCCAAGAGATCCAGCAGAATCACACCATCGATGCAGAATACCTATTCTCTTTCTTTGTAATATAGTTTGTCAATTGATAATGGTGAACCAGAGTGCTATGAAGATGCCACTAAAATTGAAAACTCAAATTAGTGGGAGTTTGTCATAGATGATAAGATGCAGTGACTCATGCATGAGATTTGGCAGAATTATCACATGGCAAAAATGCACTACATTACAAGTAGGTTTAAAAACTGGACAAAAAATCAGATGGTAGCAGACGCTACAAACAAGGCTTGCAACGAGGGATTTCACCAAAAAGGAGTGGATTACACTGAGCCCTTTTCTCATTTAATGAAGATGACAACAATCAGAGTTGTGTTACGCTTGGTAGCAGAGAAAGATCTATATCTAGAACAGATGAATGTAAAGACAGTCTTCTAGCATGGTGATTTAGAAGAGAAATTGTATATGGTGCAACCACAAGGATATGAAGTTTCAAGAAAAAAGACAAGGTTTTTAGACTGAAGAAGAATATTTATGGTTTGACGCAGATCCCAAGAAAATGATACAAGAAATTTGACAGGTCTATGTCAGATAATGGGCACATGAAGTGTCAAGCACATAGATCATTTTTGCTTTACTAAACAATTTAGTAATTGTTATATCATGTTTCTTTTGTATATGCATGACAAATTGATTGTAGGAGCAGATATGAAGAAAATCGTGGACTTGAAGGTAAAATAAAAAATTTAGGCCTAACAAAGAAGATTCTCGATATGAGAACCAGGAAGGACGGAAGTGCAAATACATTGAAGTTGTCTCAGAAAGAATATTTTGAGGTCTTATACAAGTTCAACGTAAGTGAGGAAAAATTATTTTACAACCCCTTAAATAGTCATTTTATACTATCTAAGAAAAAATCGCCTAAATCTGAAGCAGAGAAAGCCCAAGTGAAAAGAAACCCCTATGCTCAGTTGTTATAAATTTGATGTATGTGATGATATGTATAAGACCACATAATGCACATGCAGTGGAAGTGGTCATAATGTACATGGGCAATCTAGGAAAATATCATTAAGAGACGATAAAGTGGATTCTTAGATACTTGAAAGGAACAGTCAAAAAATAATTTATTTTAGAAGTGCAGAAATTGATCTACAAAAATATGTAGATTAAGACCGATAGGAGATATTGATGGTAGAATAAGTACGACAGATCATATCTTCACTTTGGAGAACAAAGCAATAAGTTGGGATTTCGAGTTGTGCAAGATGGTTGCACTTTCTACAGAAGATGAGTGCATTACTATCAATGAGGTTGGCGATAAGATGATTTGGTTACATGGCTTCATGACAGAATTGGGCAACGAATGAAGAATAGGAAAGTTTCATGGTGACAGTATGAGCACTATTCATCAAACAAAGAATGACGTAGTTCATATTAGGACAACACGTACAACAAAGGTATCACTTTATTCGTCCACTCCTATAAGATGGTCAGTTATCTTTGAAAAAAATACACACAACTCAAAATCCAGCAAATATGTTGACAAAGATTGTTACAATGAAGAAACTAAAGTTATACTTGACTTCAGTTAGAGTTCATGGAGATTGAGATTAGGAGGTGAGTCACTATAAACATTACTATGAACACGATATAAATTTGAAGGTGCAGGATTGGTTGCAATCAGTCTCGAAATGGGAGATTATTGTGTGTGAAGCCTCATTGTGAAAGTTTTTTAACACTTCAACATTTGGTTGAGCGCTCCTTGCCTGGTTGGGCGCCCCATCACTTGGCTAGGTGCCTCATCGCCTGGCTAGGCGCCCAGGAACAACATCGAATCAAAGCGCCTGAAAAATTGGAGCCCATGAGGGGTGTTGTGCACTCAGATACACTCGTTTATAGTACCGAAAATAGAGCACCCGAAAACTCGACACCTGAGGGTGGCGCCTGGGAGTCTATAGCTGATTTTTGTAGTTAATGAATTTATATTATATTTTTTGCAACGGGAAGTAACACAAACAAAACAAGCAGTGTGTGCAGAGGAACAAGTCAGTTATGTGGGTGAATTTCTATGATATCTCGTGTGATATGGATAAGAGGAGCGTCCTGAAGTGTTCTTGAGTTCCAGGAGTGTAGAGAAGCTTGAGTGTAGTGTAATATGTACATTTTTCCTATTCTCAAAGTAAATTTCTCGGAGTGGTGTGGATCCATAGTTTTTTTTACATTAAATATTGGTGTTCCTTGCTTTTTTTTTTTATTATTTAATTACTTTGTGTGTTTTTGTTCTAAGTTTTGTTTTAAATCTCTTGAATTGGTTTCCACGGTTTCCTCACAACACAAAATTAATGAATTGTTGAATGTCTAAATAGCATTTAGGCTAAAGTGATAAATAAATAAGAAGGAATTCTGGGAGAATATCAGGAAATTTTGGAAGGGATGAAGGAAATAAAGATTGTGAAGGGGATGAAATGAGAATTCAAAATATATGAAAGAGTGAGAAGAAGAGCATTGGAGAGGAGGACATGCGAAGGAGACATGCGAGACAATTATAGCTAGCAATAGATGAACAAATAATTTAATTAACCCTTTTCTTATGTAGAAAAAAATGTCCTTAGATACTTACAAGAATAATGACCTTACAAATTAAAGAAAGAGATTAGAATCACATAGCAATCGAAACTAGGTAAAGTAGAAAAAGTAAATAAACAATTAATCACAAGTGACAACACAAAATATACAAATAATGAATGGAATTAATCAATCATCATCATTGTATTAATTAACATTTTTCCTAGGTAGAAAAAAATGTCCTTAGGTACTTACAAAAATAATGACCTTACAAATTAAAGAAAGAGATTAGAATCACATAGCAATCGAAACTAGGTAAAGTAGAAAAAGTAAATAAACAATTAATCACAAGTGACAACACAAAACATACAAATAATGAATGGAATTAATCAATCATCATCATTGCAACCAAATTAAATATAATCCCGCTAAAAATACTCCTTCCTCCAAGTCCGTAGATATGACCACGAAATTTATGATTGGCATTAAACTCTAAGAACTTGGCAGCATATGCAACTCCATGATAGTTATAGTTCATTAGCATGCAACTACATATTCCTAAGATTTCAAATTTACTTATAATGGTTCTAAAATTATTAAATATCNAGGAGATGATGGAAAGACGATGCCGGAGAAATGATCTTATGCGATAAGGGTTGCTAGGGGTTCTACATGGATCGAAACCCTAGCAGAACCGAGCGTGGGAGATGACATCTTTTATCGTCTCCCACGCTCGGCTTTGCTAGGGTTTCGATCCATGTCGAACCCTAGCAACCCTTATCGCATAAGATCATTTCTCCGGCATCGTCTTTCCATCATCTCCTTCGTCGTCGGCTCGCACTGCTTCGACGTCGACTGCGGCTCGCGTCTCATCGTCTCTGTTTGAAGCCGACAGAGTTCGCATCTCGTCGTCTCTATTTGATTACATCTCACAGAAGACGGGAAGGGATCGCATTTTCCTCCTTCGTCTATCACTGAAGACGGGAAGCGGTTGCGTGCTCATTTCCTCCTTCGTCTTCCTTCTCGACTCAGCTCGACAGCATAGGGTATTTGGTATCTTCGGTTCCTGACCGTCTTCGACTCGTCATTCCTGCCCTCTGACCGACTTGGCAGGGCTTCTAATTACTGTGATAGAGTTTCCTTCTTCTTCGGTTGAACCTGACAAAGCATCATTTGCCCACGTGGTGGGTGATCCTCAGGTGGAGACGGCGGTTGTCTTCCCCTCAAGTTATAAGAAATATCATGATGGTACAGGTGACTGCCCATTTATTAAGAATGCAAGCAAGAAAAGTGGGAAAGCAACACTCTTTTTCTCGAAGTTAGAAATTTCAACTCTGACTAACAAATTCAAATTTGCTTTTATTGAAAAATTTTGGTGGGGGCACCCACCTATAGAAGTTATCAAGAAAAGTTTTAATAATCTCAAATTAGCAGCAAACTAGAAAGTGGGGCTCATGGATGGGAGACATGTATTGATTCAATTAACTGTGGTTGAAGACTACACTCGAATTTTCTCCAAAAAATATCTCAGCATCTGGTAAATCAATGAAGCTACTCAAGTGGTCTCCTGATTTTGACCCCAATCATGAATCTCCTACTATACCGGTATGGTTCAGTCTACCAGGTCTCAAGCTGCATTTTTTCATCATCAGTTTCTTTACTCTATTGGGGTCATACATGGGGACCCTATGAAGCTAGACCTACCAACTTTCAACCCAACCAGACCTTCTGTGGTCAGAATACTTGTGGAAAGAGATATTACTTTACCAGATGTTACTGAAGTCTGGTTGGGCACAACTCATAATAGATATTGGCAACAAATCTTCATGGAGCATAGACCGCCTTATTGTTCTCATTGTAAGATATTTGGGCATATACATGATAAATGTCACAAGTTTCATCCTAATTTGAAATCTAAAGATCAAGTAAATAAGGATGTACCTAATCCCACTACTTTGGACATATCTGTTTCATCTGGAGAAAAAGCTACCACAGGACAGGTTTTGGATATTGCTAAAGATCAGTCACCTACCATCCCTGCTGAGAAGGTGCAAACCAATCATTTACCCAACATCGCAGTTCCTGATGCAGAACATCATACTACAGGTACAGATACAAAAGTGTTTATACCACTCACAGTTATTGAAGAATACTCACTTACATGCCACAAACGAGAGTGCTTCTTTGATTCAATCAAAGATCAGCAGGTACAACAAGCAGTTACTTCTAATGTTCAATATCTTACACATGTCCGACACACTTTAGACCAATCCATTGATCAGATGAGCCAATATTCGGATGAGGAATGGCAGGTCTATTCCAGGAGGAAGAAGAAGATTGGAGGTCGACTCGAGCTTGGAAACTTATTGGATGATACTTTAGTCACTACTGGCAATGGCACTCGTCTTACCAATTTATTAGCTGACTCCTTTCCTAGAACTAGAGGCAAAGCAAAATTGGGTCGCTCTCTAGCTACCTGATACTACGTTTTTTGGCATTTTTTTTTTCTTTAGGTCTCTAGTAATTTTATATATTTTCTCTTTTTTTTTAATCATTTGTATGTGATGGTTATCGTAGGGGAAGGGTGTCATGTTTGGACCCTTCCACACAATCTATATGTATCTTTATTTCCTTCTAAAATATTAGCCTTTAGGCTTTCTCAAAAAAAAAAAATATATATATAT
>JXCR01148792.1:110837-134449 GCA_002079205.1 Phalaenopsis hybrid cultivar
ATATATAGATATATATATATATATATATATATATATATATAAAAGATAGAATATAAGCCTAGAGATAAGATCAAAGCAAAAATATGTAAATAGATAAAAAAAATCAAAGGCCTAATTGTATCAGATGGAATAAAATAAAATATGCTGAATTTTATAATAATGATAAGTGTGCAAAACAATAAATGAACAATAAATCTCTCTAGACAAAAACAAATGTCTTGTTTCAGAGATATATGTATGCATAAGTCACAATAAATATATTATAAGTGCATGTTAAAAATATAAAACAAAATAAAAATGGCAGTTTGGACTAAATATGAAAAATAATAGAGAATATAATTTAGAATCCATGCATACAACAACAACAACAAGCCTTTATCCCACTAAGTGGGCTCGGTTACATGAATTCTCTTTCTTATTGCGTCCTATGAGTGTCATATTTTCATTTTATTATAATAAATTAAGATCAATTTTATACAATATGCCCAAGTCTTTCTAGGTTTACCTCTGTCTTTCTTAACATAAGTCGAATCTAAAAGGTTTAACCTTCAAACTAGATTATCAAATGGTCAACATTTAATGTGAACAAACCATCTAAGACGACTCTATCTAATTTTGTCTGCCACTAGAGCTACACCAACCCTATCACGGATATATTCATTTCGCATTTTGTCTCAAAGTGTGAAGTCACTCATTCACCTAAGCAATCTTATCTCGGCAACACTTAACTTAGTTTTATGTTTCTCTTTTAAAGGCCATCATTTTGCGTCATAGAACATTTCAGGTCTCACCACCATCTTATAAACATTTCCTTTCAGTCTAAGCGATACTTTTATATCACACAATAGAACAAAAGCATTCCTCCACTTCAACCAACCGACTTGAATTCTACTAATAACATCCCCATCTATATCACAGTCACTTTGAACAATAGACCAGAGATACCTAAAGCGTTCACACCTAGTAATGATTTGATCACTCATAGTTACAACTCTGTCACTAGAGCTATTACTACTAAAATTATATCCTTATATTCAGTTTAGTTCTACTCCAATGTAGAACTCTATAATTCAAGTTTTCCCTGAACTCTTTCTCCAGTCTTATTCACAAGAAAAATATCATTAGCGAAGAGCATACACCAATGTACATCGTTTTGTAAATGTCCAATTAGAGCATCTATAACTAAAACAAAAGATATGGGCTTAAAGTCGATCCTTGATATAATCCAACTAAAATAGGAAAATATTTAGTCAATCCTCCTGTTCGAACAAAGTAACAGCTTTAATATAATATATCATATCAACATCTTTCTTCTTTAGAACTCTTTAAGGATATCTCTTAGAACCTTATTGTAAGCTTTTTCTATATCAATAAAAATCATATGCAGATCCTCCTTATTCTCTCTGTACTTCTCTATCAAACCTCTTAATAAATGTATAGCTTCCATAGTAGGTCTACTCAACATAAATCCAAATTGATTATAAGAAATCTTTGTAATAAGTCTTAACCTATGTTTGAATACCCTCTCCCATAATTTTAAAGCATGACACATCAACTTAATTTCTCTATGATTTACACAATCTTGTGCATCCCCTTTATTCTTAAAAATGAGGACCAAAACACTCTTCATTCATTTCTCCGGCATTTTTTTAGCTTTAAAATAATATTAAAGAGTTTAGTAAGCCTCAAGCCATGCATAAGAGAGAGAATGTCACAAATCAAACCTCAATGTCACGGTGCATCAATCCAAGACTTAAAAATGCTGGCCAAATGAATCTAAACCCCTAAAAATTGCACATAAACAACAAATCATGGAGCATGGACGGTTCAGTTGAACAAAGAGACAATCACATCATCTTGGGATCACCTTTCCTACTCTTATATTATCTTCTAACATCTTATCATCCTCGTTTCGCCCCAAAAGCAAATCTTCCATGTGCTCCTCCTCCTACCTGATTCTGCCAATTCACATTTATTACATTTCCATTGCCTATTTACATCTTTAGTTTACCTTTAGCAATTTTTAACTTCCTAAACTTAGTTCATTCACACATCTAAAGTTCTAGCTTTTAAAACTTCTAGAGTAATTACATCATACACTAATGTTTAGTGCATTAAAATTGTAGGGCAACTTTATACACAATATATAAAGTAAACCATTTAGATAAAACAAGCCATATAGATAAAAACACTTGATTAGTATTTTGTGCTCTCCATTACCTTCTTGAAAAAATATAGATAAACAAAAAAAAATATTATGATACTTAAAAGGATGCAACGTAACAATCAAGTTATTTTGTGCATAAATTGAAAATTGTTGGTATAAATTATGTACAAGCACTACAAATTCTAAACAAAATTAACATATTGAGACATTCTATGAATCAATTTCAATAAAATCTTCAATCAACATCAAAATGGCAAGCCCTATTATAAACAAATTTTAAAGTAAAAAAAGTTTTTTTTTGGTAGAATTACTATATCAGAGGCTTCCCAAAACGTATGCTAAAATATTTGGTTATTTCAACGATTATAAGTAATCACAAATCACTTTAGTCGGGATATCATTACTTTAACTCTAGCTACATTAATTCAAGCAATTCTCTCTATAATCATTGGGTTCAATATTTAACAAACGCTTGTAAGTTGATCATGCAACCACTTGTCTCTCTAAGCCATTTGTGGCTTGTATCATAGTTGATCTAGACATTACTCCTCATTTAAATTTTTATTAATGAAGTTATTGTTTTTGGTTACCTAATGCAAGGTGAGAACTACCATTGAGTGCAAATAAGTGGTTCGTTGATTTTCCCTGGTAGCACGTGGTAGCAACCTGGAATGCCAATGTATGTTCTAGTAATATAGAGTTTATGGAGGGAGATTGGAAACAAGTTGACTGCGTGTTTATAGAAAGAGTTCAAAGTGGGTAAGTAACTTAATTGATACGGGAAATAATTTCGTGAGCTCAGCAGAATCAACAACAAAGCTTATAGTAGGTTTGTAATACTGCGGAGTGTTGGTAATATAGTTGAAGCTTCACGAGGACGAGATCACCAACCTTGAACTGTAAATCACAATAATAGTGTTGGTAATATAGTTGAAGCAAGGTGGGTGGATGCACCGCAAAGTATCATCCCTGGTCTACAGGAAGGTTTCCATGAACCTGTCGTCTATTTGTTTGCCCGGTGGTAGGCATCCATACAAGATTTCAATGGGCATTTAGTTGATAGCAGTATGGTAGAAGGTGTTGCGATAGTATTATTCCAAAGGTAAGATAACAGGTTATCCATCACAAAAAGTAAAGGCATAATTTGAGACAATTGTTGGAAACCTCTGTACATACATCAGTCTCAAAGTGATAAATGATGTTGTACTACAGCACAATATTCATTAGAGTGAAGAGCTCCATCCAAAATGTGTTAATAAAGACATGACCATGATCTGAGGAGATGATTTTAGGTTGTAAAGTTTGTAGATGTTCGTGATGAATAATATGGATGTTGTGTATCATAATGGGAGTTGGCATAGTACAAAAATATATATATTTGATTAAACGATTGATGAACATCATTGTTTTTTGTCCGCATTAGTCAATAGAAAAGTGATGAAATTCATGGTAATATATTCCCAAACAACAATTGCAACGGGAAGTAGTTGTAGCAGTCTTGTCGAAGATGAGAGTTGGCATTTTGTGATTTGACACATTGGTCTGCTTGTGACAAAGTCATAGGCATCCTTGCGTAGGTTGGGCCAAAAGAAATGTTGGTTCATTCGGCAAATAGCTTTGCAAATGGTGTCATTTTGCAAATAGTTTTGCAGACACCATCGTAACCACCAATTGCACTAGAATGATAGTCATGTAAGATAGTGCATCGTAACGAGTGAGATGACAATTTATCATTGCTTTCTGATTAAGTTGTCGTGAATGCTTTAGTCTAAATAATTCTCTAGGTTCTATTCAAAAGAATTGTCACAAGGTTGTAGCTGAAAGGTTGGTCTATATAATTGATTTAATCAGTTGTAGAAAACTTGAAATGAGCACGGGAATGTGGAAGGCTAATATTTCACTTCATAAAACTGAAAGAGAGCAATCCTTGGTTGTTTTGGCAAATAATGTGCTCAATAAAATAATCATAACCCAGAAATTTAACAAAAAAAGTGTTGTTGAAAGGGTGCGGTGCCTAGATGGTTTGGGTCATCAAATCATGAATGATTTCATGGTTTATCCTAATTGTGAACTTTGTACCAAGTAAGTGTTAACACTATCACATGGCAACTTCGTTGTTTGTGAATATATCCAATAAATAAGTTGAAGTTTGTTGCATCTTTCTATCTAGTCTCATGTTGCAGGACAGGGTCAGACACTCTAGGGATAACACTACGACTATGCCAACACTCAACGCATTTGTGTCATTGGCAAATTTAGCAGCAAAAGCACCAAAGATAATATCAATGCTTGTTTGAGGTAGACAAAAGCAAGTCTTCTTGTCACTATCACTTGAATACATTTTTTTTGCATGGGCATTATTAGTGAAGAAACAATACTAGCAAAGCTTTTGACAAATCACAAAGCCATTTTTGAGTGGATGACAATGGATAATTTTGAACACTTGTATTGCCCTGATTTAGCAAACAACCTCAAAGTTGACAATGTAGCTCAGATATTCGATTGTGGGTTGACCAAACAAGCATTTATTTGTAGGTGGTTGACATGGTCTTGAAATGAACTATCATAAACTAGGATGTCATTAGAGATGATGATCACAAATTTGTGCAAGTATAATTCAGCAGATACTCATCAAATCCTAAAAGTTGGCAGAAGCATTCATCATCTCCAAGGGCATGCATTGAATTAAAAGTGTCTTTGTGGGTATGAAATGATGTTTTGGCAATGTTGGCTCTGCCAAATACACTTGGTTGAAGCCAACACAAAGGTCTAGTTTGGTGAAGATAGAGTCATTAAGCTCGTCAAGTATTTCACTAACCAATGTAATGGGTATTGATGGGCGATCGTTACTTGATTTGAGGTATGATTTGGGCAATTTTTTTATTGCAATGAGAATTAGAATAAGGTGTTGGGGTCATTGGCAGACAAAAATGCCTGATTAAATGATGTTAAATGAAATTATGAGTTAAACCACCATCTATTAGTACTTACACTTAGGTAGATTGCAATTCATATTCAAAAGCTGACAACGATTGGCCCGCTAAGGGGTGCAGTGTGATTAATAATAAAATTTCATATGGAGAATTTGGAGTCAACGATGGAGTTGTCAGTGTGTGTCGTCCATAGCAACCAGTTCAAACATACACATCCTTATTTTCAATCATCAAGGCAACATTTTTTTTATTTGCATGCATGAATATGAGTGAATTTTTCATTGCAATTATAACATAAAACCCTTTCTCATTTCTCCGTCATCTCGGCAATGGTTAATCATTTTATTGGAATTTGTGGTTGAAAGTGTGGGTTTTGGTGGGGGTACAAGTAGGGGTTTAGGTCAGGTTTTCAAAATTGTAGCAGAGAAAAATAAACAAAAGCCTTGCCAGAGAGCTCTGGGAAGACCCAAGGGAGATAAAGGATAAATCAACTGAGAGCAAAGTGAAGTTTACTTATTTTTCATAAAACAAACTAAATCACAGCCTGCCAATTAATATTCCTTTTGCCGCTGGCCTTTTTTTTAGTAATAAAGCATCGGCTCATTTCACTCTTAAATCATATCCATCCTATGGTGACTTTTATTGCAATAACAAAATACCAGTTTCTACCATTTTCCCACGTGGGTGGTAGATGTCGCCATGTCGGTTCCGGTCAACGGAGAACAAAGTTAAGTTTACTTATTTTTCATAAAACAAACTAAATCACAGCCTGCCAATTAATATTCCTTTTGCCGCTGGCCTTTTTTTTAGTAATAAAGCATCGGCTCATTTCACTCTTAAATCATATCCATCCTATGGTGACTTTTATTGCAATAACAAAATACCAGTTTCTACCATTTTCCCACGTGGGGTTCATTTTACTAAACTGGTAGATGTCGCCATGTCGGTTCTGGTGGCTGGAGATGCTGTTTCAGCATTGATGTGTTTGCACCCGCCAGTCATGGCCATGCCCAACCCGGTCATAACAGGCTATTAATTAACATAAAACAAGATGTATCACCAAGATCAAACTACTTTTGCACATTAACAATCGACCTCCAAACAAGCAGGCATCAAAAAAATAAAAACTAAAATACAAAGGCGAACAAACTTTGAAGTCAAACGATCTTATAATAACAATAGAATATAATAATACCTGCTGTTTCAGCCCACAGACAAACCCGGTGGCAACTAATAACATTCGACAAGAAATAACCAAAAATAGTATAGTGATATCTTTTCTTTGTAATTCTGTACACCAACAATTCACTATCTCCAAATTCAAGCAGTCAAACCAAATTCTAATATTCATCGTAAGCAATGTACTATTATCTCTATTAGATCTCAGAACTTACAAATCAGATACCAAACAATTGGAGATTCCAGTCAAAAAAACTAGCAGTGCACGACCGATAAAGTGATCAACATCAACACAAACAGCCATCTAAAAACTCCAAAACCTAATCCAGACGAACCTTAACCACAGGTAACCCAAACACAATAAAAGCCCACCGCGCACCGAAACACAAAAACCCAAATCTAAACAAACCAAAACAAGAGATTCACTGAAGCCGACAGAAGCCTTACAATAAACGATTTACCATAGTTGACCAATGCACTCTACACCACAGATACTCAGAACCAATCACNTAAGGTTGTAGCTGAAAGGTTGGTCTATATAATTGATTTAATCAGTTGTAGAAGACTTGAAATGGGCACGGGGATGTGGAAGGCTAATTACGTTGTAGGTTGTTGGGCGGTATTTCACTTCATAAAACTGAAAGAGAGCAATCCTTGGTTGTTTTGGTAAATAATGTGCTCAATAAAATAATCATAACCCAGAAATTTAACAAAAAAAGTGTTGTTGAAAGGTAAACTAAAGATGGTTTGGGTCATCAAATCATGAATGCTTTCATTGTTTATCCTAATTGTGAACTTTGTACCAAGTAAGTGTTAACACTATCACATGGCAACTTCGTTGTTTGTGAATATATCCAATAAATAAGTTGAAGTTTGTTGCATCTTTATATCTAGTCTCATGTTGCAGGACATGGTTAGACACTCTAGAGATAACACTACGACTATGCCAACACTCGACGCATTCGTGTCATTGGCAAATTTAGCAGCAAAAGCACCAAAGATAATATCAATGCTTGTTTGAGTTAGACAAAAGCAAGTCTTCTTGTCACTATCACTTGAATACATTTTTTTTGCATGGGCATTATTAGTGAAGAAACAATACTAGCNCGAACTAATTTTTGGAAGTTGGAGGGCTGTTGTGAAATTATGCCATGTGTTTCCACGGCCTATTGTCCACGTCGACTTAGGCCAGGTGCATTGTTTTCCTCTCTCAACGAATTGAGGGTTGTTCGGTAATTGTTTGGAATGAGATGGAACGATTCAGTAATTATTTCTAATTATTTTATTATTTCGGATAAGGATAAAGAAGACAAAATTACGGTTTAAGGGTATGGAGTATTTTATGATTTAGTCCTAGTTATTATTAAAAATTATTTTTTAAAAAATTTTGAAAGCTAATGATTTTATTTTTTAAAATTAAAGAATTATGTTGAAAGTTAATTTCTCAGTTCATAAATATTATCTCTATTTTGTATATTATGATCTATTAACTAGTTTTATTCTTTCAAGTTTCATCATTATGCGATGATATAGTAGTAATGCCATGTTATTGCTCCAATCTTTGTTTTTATTTCAAAAAGGTTGGCGAAGTTTTTTGTTTAATTTGATGGGTGTGTTATTAGTTATGGAGGTATGTCTATGAGATTGTAGTCGAATTAGCATTTGGTGTCCTACTTGAAGTTGTAGATCCCTTTATATTGTGATTTATTATCTCGTTTCATTCTTTCAAGTTTTATCATTAGGCAATGATGCACTAGTTATCGCTCCAATTTTTGTTATTATTTGAAAAAATTCCACATAAATTTATGTTTTAATCTGATGAATTTATTATCAGCTGTAGGGATACGTCGATCTAGTTGCAGTCAAACTAATACCTTGTCACCTACTTGAAAAAGTTGTAGGTCCCTTCTTTTTTTTTTTTGGTCCCGTTCGATTCTATGTTTGTGCAAGGTTGTTGTAAATTGATAGAGTATTGTGTGTCTTTGTTTGAGTAAGTTGTGTACCACCTCAATTTACAAATTATTGGATTCATGTAGAATAATTGTCGAGGGATATTTATCACAAATGATTTGGAACTGTGAGAAACCTGTAGAGGTATGTTTAGTTGTATTATACAAAAATTATGCTCATTGTAAGAACTTTATCTATTATAATGAAGAATTCATAATAAAACATCTTAAATATTGTGCTAATCCTCTATTTGTGATCTTTCTCTGCCATCTGATTTTGGATTATATGAACAATAATAGTTTAAAATTAATGTCACTTAATTTGAATAATTATTCACAAATTCATCTTAAAAAAAAGTGTTCATGATCGGATACTATCACTTTTGTTATTCCATGCAATTTGTAGATTTCTGAGGTAAAAACTGTAGCAACTGAGAGAGCAGTTAAATGTGTTTAAGGGCTAGAAAGCGGACATATTTTAAAAAGTGGTCAACAACAACTAATATCACTATTTTAGCTTTCAAATTTAGTAAACCTGCGATAAAATACATAGAATTTTTTTCTCATATTTTATTTGGAATAGATGATTCTTGTAACAAACCCATAGGTTTATGGCTGCCATATTTTGCATGTTGTCATGCTAGACATGTCCTGATCAACTGAATTATGTCTTGTTTCATCTTTAGCTAGAAAAATTGAGTCATTACTCTAGTAGGTGTACGTCTGATGTCATGTTACTGGTGATGAGTGTAATGTTGTTAATATGTTTGATTTTAGTTGAGAAGTATTGGCCAATAATATTCTGTGTTTGAAATAAACTAGCACATTTTTTAATATGTAATAAGTAAAGTTTGTCAGTGTTCATTACATGTTTTTACATAACTTTTGAATTTGTATTAACTATGAATTTTTCTTTCTTAGTTAATCTAAAGACAAGGATTTAGCTTGGATATGAGTCAAGCTTGGAATTCAGCTGGTGTTGTTGGTTGATTTTCAGACTCTATACTTATTTTTCTATATAATACATCAACTACTTTATTTTCACTTCTTGGGTTATACAATTTTTTAATCAAACCCCAATAATTTTATTAAGAATCATTGTTATATTGGAGTTTGGACTACTTGTTGCATTACTTCTATAATGATTTCTGATATGTTCTTATAATAAAAAGATTTTCCAAGAGGTGTTGGTGCCATCTGACCACTGCTTTAATAATGACATATAACTATGTTGCATAAGTTGATGCTTTTTTGCATTAGGGTGGATGAATTTTTACTAAAATATGTCGTAGCATGTGACTTTTGTAGTATTACAACTCCAAATACTATTTCAAATGCATTAGTTTCTATCATAAAAGGCATAGAAAAATCTGACCCAAAACTGATAAAGTTTTCATTGCTTCTTTGATAGTTGGAAAGGCTTATTCATTGTTTATTGTCCAAATAAATTGACCTCTGATTAATAGAGAAGATAGAGGGGTTGTTATAGTAGCATAGTTTTGGATGAACTTCATGTAATAGCATGTTAATCTGAGAAATCCTCCTGATTATGCAATTTTTTTGGTGTTTGGCATTACTAAATTGCTTCAATTTTGGTATGATATGCTTCAATTTATTTTTATTTATTTATTGTGTTTTAAGAATTATAAATGGTTTTGAGCAAAATTTCACTTGGATAGTTTTAAAATTAAACACCCTGTTGTAGTGGTAATAAGATTTGAATTAAGTGGTCAACATATTCTTCAGGTCACTTTCTATAGATCAAGATATCATAAAAAATTAACATAAAGTGATGAATAAATGGTTTGAGTATATATTTCATCATTTATTACAAGGTGGTTGGTGCATTGGTCAAGCCAAATGGCATTAAATTGAAATCTTAATGTCCCCCATTTCTTCTAAAAGCACTTTTATGGATTTTTTCTTTATTCATTTTAATTTGATAGTATATTAATCTGAAATCAAGCTTGGAGAATATAGTTTCTCCATGGATTTCAAGTAAGAGTTCCTCAACTACTTGTATATGATCTTTCTGGAATACTTAGTTTGTTTAAAGATCTATAGTCAACACAAAATCTTCTAGTTCCATCTACTTTTTAACTAATATGACTCATGAAGCAAACATGCTCATGTTTTCTCCAATGAAACTTGTATTTAGCATTTCCTTAACTAAATTTTCTATCTCAGTTTTTTTAAAAGTGAGAATAATGAAATGGATTCATATTTATAGGTTTTACCCCTACCTGAAGGTAGATTTGATGGTTTATCTTACAGTTGGGTGGTATTTCTGTTGTTATTTGGATTGTTGCTTGATATTATTGTAAGATTTCATGTATTCTTTCTGGTAATTTGTTGCAGTTTGTTGTTGCATTTCTTAAGTGATGGTGGCTATGTAGAAGTCGGTTGCTTAAGTTTTTGTTGAAATTAAACTTTATAATTATTAGAAGTTAATGGCTTGTATTACCGGCTACATTTCATCCTTAAGTTTAATTTGTCTTGCTTTCCACTCAAATTTCATTGTTAGATTCTTAAAATACATTATACAATGGTGAAAAGGTACCAACCACTACACTTCGAATACCACATATACACCTTGTGTTGACACCACATAACAATCTATAAATAATTGATATCCATGTATGTAAATAGGAACATTTAGACGTACCCTTAAAACTTCTAATGCATCACCATTATCAATAATCACTTTAAAAAAAGATGATTGTTGAATAGGTAATTGCAGTTATTGAATTAAACTAATTTTCATAAAATTAGGGGTGCAGTAAATGTTTATTAGAATATGAATTTTTGTATTGCAATGTTGCCCTTCCGGCTTAATGTTCTTGGCAATTGGTTGCATATCAAAGCATTAAAACAAATTTCTAATGTTTTTTTGGAATTTTGTAATTTTGTCTAAAGCTTATGTGGTTGTTTCGGTGGTCTAATATTGTTCAGCACTTATCAGTATTAGTGCAAATAATTTCAATTTTCATGCATGTCCCTTGTAAATTCTATCATTGCAATTAAAGCACAATCCATTAACCCTTCTTTCATTCATTTGTAATGGAGTTAGTTGTTTTATGGGAAGGTTCTTAGTGGCATTATGTTGACCTCACTTTTGATGAGGCCTACTTTTTCTACTAGAATTTATGATCTAACCATAGAACTTTCCTATTGACTATCCTAGAGGACTAATGATGGAACCCATCTTACATAGAATTTTTAGCCATTTATTGACTATTCTTGTAAATTCCCACATGGGTGGTCCCAAGCTCTTGAACTTTTATTTGAGATGGCTAGGACCAATATGTGGAGACTCGAGAATGAGTTCTCATAGGTCAACAGGCTTTAGGGCAACTCTGGGTGACTTGGTCATGCACATACTCACTTAAACCCACCAAAACTTCTTGGGAGACTATGAGACTTTAAGGAGGCTCTTTTTAGCTTCAACACTCATCTTATATCATATACACATTCACATACATCACATACATCACATACATCACATACATTACAATACCCTTACACATTACCTAAACCATCCAAGAATCACTAAACTACCAAATTGACCCACATTTCTCCAATAATTTCCAAGTTCACCTTAAATTAACCAAAACATAAACCCAAATCCAAACCCACAAAAATTCAAGCCTTGATTTAAATCACTAAAGTTCATTTCAAATTTACCCCAAGCCCATCAAATTTAGACTCACATTCTAAGTCTAATTTTGTCAAACTCATGTCTAAACTTCATTATGGTTGATAATTAGGTTATTGGATAATTCAAGAGGTGTATTTTGGTGTTTTATGTGTGCATGGATAGTGAGCAAGCCTCCATAGGCGAATGACCTTCTGTTGGTAGCGATGTCTTAACTAGCTCTGATTGTCGGGTTGATCCTAACGAGCAATGCGGGTCAAAGCATCAGGAATGACATAAGTATGAATTTGCAAATGATCAAATTTATCTAACTTGTGCCACCATGCATGTTACAGGTTTGTCTTTAATGGCCCTTTCTTTAAAACTAAAAATATGTATTTTTCTACTTATTACATCCACTATAATTTTAAAACTATGCATACAACAAGCTAAGCCATAGGTAAGACCAACCCTTTTAAAAATCCATCATGGTTGACACTCTTTAGATTCTGTAAATCCTTAAGATGGGGTCAGTGTGGCGATCCCATCAAATTCATACATACTTGGAGACTTACCCTGGGCACTTAAATGCTGGTTAGGACATCTTCTTATTAGATTATGTGGCAGGCTAAGATTTATGATTGTAAGTAGTATTCTTCGATGTACTGACTTGTTGAACTCATTTTTGGTTGAAGTTTAGTTTTCCCTCTTTAGTAGCCTAGGGTCTAGTCATAGGACTTTCCTGTTGACTATTCATAGAAAACTAGAAAGGAACCATCACCATTAGAAACTCTAAATTATTCCTTGCTCAACTTGAAGTTCCACATATTGGTCATAACCTCTAGCACTTAGTAGGTGAGGTCAGTATGGAAGATCTCAAGGAGGGTCCCCATAGGACTGCTTAACCTTAAGGTTGACTCTAGGTGTTAGTCTAGAGTTAGTTCACTCACTTGCACTCACTTTCACCCACAATCACTCACAATCCTAAAACCCAAAATTGTTGACTTTGATCCCTTGATTTTTGGGAAACTCATGTAATTGACCCCCTAAACCCATTAGCCCTAGGCTAGAGTTTAGCTAAGACTAGTACATTGATGTGCCTCTAGTGTGTGTTGTTTTTCTTCTTGTTTTATGTTAGTTTAAATCCCTGGTACAATGCCAAAAACTTGACCCGACCCGTAATTACGCAGTAATTTAACTTTCAAAAGACGACCAAAAACTTGACCCAATCTATATTTAGCGGCTAAAATGCAAAATTGAAATGTTATAAAATATAAAAAATAGTTCACACATGGTTCTACGCAAGTGCACGTATCGCTTCAAGTAAAACATGGCTCTAATGGAGTCCCGTTTATCGATCCCACAGGGAAGCGAGGTAAGAGGTCCTTAGTCAAAGCTCTAGTGGAGTCCCGTTTATCGATCCCACAGGGAAGCGAGGTAAGAGGTCCTCAGTCAAAGTTCTAGTCTACTACTATCAGGCCTTAAATTGGAATGTCAATTAAAATGGTGTTTTATCTAGCAACTACTCCTAAATGCAAATGTTAAATGTAATGATAATAATTATTCTTTAATGCAAATGTTAATTCTAAAGATAACCCCTTTTTGGATGAATTGGTTCGGATAATTTAGAGATGTTAAAAACTACTACTCTTATGTAGTGAATTAGATAATGTAAAGGAATTAGATGCATTAAATATTGTATGTGCCAAATAGGAGCAATTTTAATTATCTACCTTGATTTAGTGTTATAGAAAATCATTGGCTAATCTCAGGTTTAGTCCCTAAATCCGTGGTTAGGCTAGAAGGATACTGACTCTCACTCCAGAGCTCCCACTTCCCTTCCCCTGAAGGCTAACTCTTGCTTTAGTTCTTAAACAGTAGGACTGAATTGAGGATTTTAGTCTGTCACCCTAAAATCTCCAATTCTACGCCCAACAATGTATATTTTGCTATTTATTTGCACTTAATTCCATGAACGAAATACTCCTTCATGGAATCAAATATGGTTCCACTTTGTTGAGAATTACACCGCCCTCTCGGGTCTTAATGCAATTACAATGAATTTTAACTCTACAACATACCTTTATTGTAATGTAAATGAAGTGCAAGTAAAAACCATCACATTCATAATTAATACTTTTTGTAGCATGCATCCCAAAATCCTAAACATGAATCCTACTCATTACAAAAGAAAAGTAAAAGGAAATTAATGGCATAATTCTCTCATGACACTATTTCCTAATAAGAAGAAAGAGTAAGAAAAACACATCACAAAGCACGAAGAAAACACAACGGAAAACTTCACTTCATCAAAACTAATCTACTAGATAAGTGTTTACAAAATCATAAGATAATGAAGAGCACAAAACTTAGTTTTTTTCTCTTAAAAGAAAGATGAAAATCTCTCCCACAAAGTCTCCCACTGAACCATGCAATGCTAGAACATTCTCTTACATATTCTCTCAAAATCCCCTCACCAATCTCGACAAAAAGGTAGAAATCTACATTTCTACTTCTATTTTAAGATCTCTAAACATTCTCCTCTTTTTTTCACTCACACACACCACCTTTTCTGACATAAAAGCATTATATTATAGTGTAGGGACGAATTTCCCAATAGATGTCTCAAGTAACCCTCCAAAAAGCATCCAAATACATTAAATTTTCTAGAAATTCGCCCAACATCGCGTCCAAACCATCTCGGGTACTGTCGACACCATTTTGGGCACCGTCGAAGCCATTTTGACGTCGTTTTCTACTCTCTGGCGCTACCGACGCCGGCTCTGGCAGTGTCGGCGCCCCTGGCACTGTCGGCGCCCACCCTACGCAACTCCACCATTTTGCTTCGTTTGACTCTATTTTAGCTCCTTTTTGCCCCATTTTAGTTGTGTTGTGTTCATAACAGATAGACCTACAAAATAAGTATAAAAACAACATTTCTTTAAAGTGTAAATTCATTAAAAAATGTGTGAGAAATGTAAATGAGATTAAGCATAGAATAACATATCGAAATATGTCAGGATAAAATTTTTTTTCTTGCTCATTTCTACTCCAAATTGCACCGTTTTTGTTTCTTTTTCTCCAATACTTTATTTTTTGTCCCTGGAATAAAAAATATGCAAAATACCTTCCTTTAAAGTGTAATATCATTAAAAAATCATTAAATTTAAGCATGAAATATATATGAAAAAGTATTCATTTTTTAGGTGTATCATACATAGAGAACCCAAATGAGGATTTCATTGGTTCATGGCTCATTTAGGGTGGTTGGCACCCTAATTCTACCAAAATGTCCAACTTGGCCTTTTGCCCCTAAATCCACCCAAATTACCTAAATGCTCTTGAAATCCTAAATTTGTTCAAAATCCTCAAATTCACCCAAAAGACCCAAATTTGTTGAAAAATCATTTCAAACCATTTGAAAATAACCAAATTTCCCAAATTCGCCCAAAAGTTCAAAATTACCAAAATACCCCAAATTTGCCAAAATTACAAAAATACCCTTGGCACCCCAAACTTTCCCAAAACCTCCAAAATACTTCAATTGTCTCCAAAACCAATTTGTACCCTCCAATTGACCCCAATTTGGCCAATTTGACCATTTTGACCAAATTTCCCAATTTTCCTTTAAAGTTCCAATTTCCCCAAATTCACCTAAAATGTCCATCAATTTGAGTCCAATTCCCCTCAATTTCAATTCTAAACTCAAATTCATATTTCACATAACCAATCTAAACCAAATCTATGCCTAATTAGCTCATCTTTTGAGCTTAATTTGATTTAAATCAAAACCCCAATTTTGGTCTTATGACCTAATTAAACCCCATAGCCTACTCAAATTGCCCCAATTTGAATCCTAAACTCTTCATAAAAATCCCACACACCAAATTTGACCTTCAATTGGCCTTGGTGAAGCCTCAATTTCATTTAATTTTGGCCTAATTCAAAAAATCCCAAATTTGCCCCAAATTGGCCATGCCTCCAAATTCCACCAAATTGATTGCCCTAACCCCAAAATTGACACCCAATTGATGTTGAAAACTCTTCATGACATTCCCATAGGTCATTATCAACCATCAATTTGGACTTAGTTCAACCTTAGCTCAATCTAGACCCAAGTCTAGCCCAACTTGCCCAAATTGACAAAGATCCCAAAATCCTTCAAATTGAGCTTCCAATTGAACTCAAAATCACTTCAATCCTTCACCAAAAATCTTCATAACAATTATCTACACAATGTTGATTAATTAATTGGGCTCAAAGTCATGGTTGGCCTAACCCAAACCTAACTTTTAGCCATTTTGACCTAAGTTGAACCCATGCACCAAAATTGACCTAGCCATGTTAAATTGGTCAAGGCGAGACTTCTACAGCCAACTTTGGAACCCTAGTGACCAGGCTAGACTCACTTAACCCACCCTAGATGATCCATAGACCAAAAGTCCCCTAAATCAAGGGATTTGTTCCCTAAATTGCTTAAGCCGAAGATATCTTTGTCAAAATCTATCATCAACCCAAATTAATTGTTGTGACAAATTCCTCTGAGATTCCTGAGCCATCTAAGCAGCTCCCCTGCCATGGCCAGCTATCCTAGTCACCGAAGGAGCCAAAATTGAGAGCCACCACCCCTAAATCAAACCCAATTTTAACCATAGAGGCCACCTCATCTCAATGGCTCTTTAAAGCTCCTCAGCCCTCCACTTAAGCAAATCATTGCACCCATCAATTTGCCCTGAGATTCCCTCTAAGCTTTTCTATTTAATCAGCTCCTCCATGGCCAAAGAGAGGAGTGTGCTCAAATCCTTGGGAAAACTCTGTCCAATTGCTCTCAAACACTCTTCAAGAACTCTTAAGCTTAAAGCCACCATTTTCCCCCACTGATCCCCACTGTGGAAGCCCAATTTTGAGCTCAAACTAGGAAATCCCTCCACAGTTCACCAAACTCAAATTAATTGTGCACACACCATCCCCAGTGTGATAGTAGTTGATTCCCCATCAAAGCCCCCTCTCAAACAGCCTCTAACCTAGCTCTAGACCAACACTTAAAATTGAGCTTGATCGAATTCATACCTAGACAATTCACTAGGGCACAGGACTTCATCCGGAGGTTCGTTGGGTCCAATCAAAGTTACCACAACCATCTAATTGAGACCACCCCTCTAAGACGAAGGTATTGAGCTCTAATCCTAGCCCGAGCTTATTTAGATTCTCCATTTGTAATGGCCTAATTTTATACTTGATTAACTTCATAAATGTGTTCATCTTGAGTAGATGAAGGTTTAAAAACAAACCCCATGCAATTTTGCTGAGTCTAGATGAAGATCTTAAGGTTTTAGTGTGAACAGCTCACTGGTTAGGTCACTTGGGGACGATAACGGAGAGTCGTCCGATCGCATGTGTATCCAATAAACAGAGGAGATTAAGCCAGATAGACTCTCGGAGCATAAAGCGCGGTCCGCGTGGAGGCTACGTGGCTGGCGGCGTCAAATGGCAGAGCGATGTGTGGAGTCTTCGGAGCGAACGAGGATGAGTTGGCGCCTCATGGATAAGTAGAAAAATAAGGATTTTTGAATTATTTTAAATGCCTAAACTTCAAAAACTCATATCATTCTATAGAAAAAATCATAAAAATAAAAAAATACTCTCTTGCTCAGTGGACACAGGTGAATAATGTGGACCAAAAATAAAAATTATTTTTCAAATATATTATTTTTAATGAATTAAATACCCTCTGTGGTATTTTAATTCTCCATGGCTTAAAATATTTCACCATGGCTTGAAATTTTGAAGGTTTATTCCCATCACAGAGGGGAAGTTCTCTGGTTTTCCAATGTCAGAAGACATCTCTATGATTCTAGCCCTAATTTTCAAACTAAAGTGGCCATTTTGGCTTATTTTAGTTATATAAATCAAGATGTCACTTGAAAAATTATGAGAATAATGTTAGTAGGTTTCCTGTGGTCAGAGAAGTCTAGGAAAAATATCATGATGTTTTGAATTACCTTGTGAATTTCTATATTTAATTAAATGAGAATATCTTGTGTTAATTTTTGTAAATCATATACTTATAAAAAATTGTCAAAATTAATCTCACACTGTTCATAAAAATCATATTTACTCAATGTAAAAATTTAAAAATTATTTGACTTAGTTTAAGCACTAAAGTTATTTTTTTAAGAAACCTTACATTCTTGTACAAAAATAATTATAATAAATTAAATACATTTGGGAAATTTTTGAAAAGTGGTTTTCTGAGTTTCTTGTGATCAGGGCACTTAGGAAAAAGAAAATTTATTTTTGATAAAATACTTGATTTTTTAGCTTTATTTTAAATTTAAAATAATTAAAAATCCCAAACATACCAAAATATTTCAAAATGTAACTAATTGTTCTCTGATTACTTGGGACTCATTAAAATATTTTTCTTAATTTTCCATGAATTATAAAATAATTTTTAAAGGCTTAAAAGTGAGTTTTCCTTATTTTTCCATTAAAATAATTAATAAATTAATTCAAAAAAGTCATGAAATTTTGCCTAAGTATTTCTCTGACCTAAGAAAACCTTTAATCATTTTCTCATAAATAAAAATTTCATTTTGGAATGTTAAACAAATCAACTTTTGAAATTCCTATTTTCTAAATTTAAATAAATAATTAAATTAAATTAAATCATGAGAGGTCCATATATTCTCCTCTAAACATTATAGTTACCTCATGGATATGAGACTCTAAACCCTCAAAGGCATTTAAATTGTGTTTAAAGAGTTATGATGTGAAGTGCCCTAAGGGCAAAACAATAATTTTTGGCTTTGGCGCCTTAATCAAAATTTAGGATTAACCAAGGGAAAATAGATAATTTTGATCTTAATAAGCATATTTTGATGATTGAAATATAATGAGGCTAAAAGGTAGAAACTCACTCACCACCCTTGCAAAACATCAACAAAATCATAATCCTCCTAATTTTCATGACTTGGAAGTCAATTGAGATCAGACGATTCTTAAGTGATGGGCTTAAGTCGGAAAGATGAAAGTTTACTTTTCTTAAGCCCAATGTTGAAGATGGTTTGATCATTTGATATGGATACATGATTACTTAAATCAAGAACCTTGATAGTCACCATTTCACCTATTATGATTGTTAAAAGCTTAGAAGTGACCTAGGCTCAATTTCTAAACTCAATTGATTAGATTTAGAAGATAACCTGATTGGTGATTAACATCTTTAAATATTACAAGCACGGCCTTAATTGTGATCACCACAATCTTAAATAACCTAGACTTGCCTTAGGGGCACTCACTCACATAACTTTTAAATGAAACATCAATGATTAATCGAGTACCCTATCCTTGGGATAGTTAAATTTCTAAGTTTCATTGAGTAACGGGGTAGTCACACTTCAACCCCGGATGATTGATGAAATAATATGATAAGTCCAAAATGAACTCATAATATTTCAATAGATCTTCAAAATGGTCTAAGGACATGCCTCGAGCATTCTGGGAACATATTGGACATTCTGAAGGGCAAATTGGACTTGTCATATTTTGTTCTAAAATTAGACACTTGGATCTTCCGAGATCTAATAAAATCATAGCATCGGATTTGGTAACTAAATCTTCATCTACTCATACAATTTAAATTCCTTGCAATATTATATATATGTCTTGCAAGTACTGACATTTCAGGTGGTGGAATGAAAAGACTCGCCATGTACACTTTTAGAGTTTACAGTATCGTCTTTTTAGTACTTTTCACACTATATTTTTATGCTTATAAAACTTGCATGTTAAACAATGATGTCACCCTGCATGAAAATTGAAACTGCTAGTATAGTCGTAAAACCAAAACTAAAACTAAAATCAATCAAGATAAAATTCAACATCACAACATTCAAAATATAAGATAACTCAAAGTTTAATCACAAACATCATAAAATAATAATTGCAACTAAATTAAAACATCCTCTATCTGATGATCAGAAATTCATCGGAAAAGGTGACCTACAGTTGCTAACAAGAAACTATGGAACATAACATTTAAGAAATATAACCATATATCATTAAGTTGAGTTTAGTAAATTCATTTGAATTAAGTGAATCCAATAGAAAATAGTGGTACGGGAACAAGAGAACCGTAACGTCCTAACCGGTGTCGCTCTAATCAACTTTAGTATGCCCTCATAACATTTAAGGAACATAACCATAGGGACATTTGATTTGACATTACAACTTGACACATTAGAAAACTCAAACTCGTTACGACGAGGAGCTTGGAGCTAGTATTGTGGGTAGCACAACCATCTTCAACAGCAAGATGATCTACAACTACATATCTTTCCTTAAGAATTAAATAACCAAGCCATAGGATTTCAAGGTTGTTTGTTTATGCAACATAAATCCTCAACTTATCTTTAAGCCTTTATATAGCTCTGTTGTACAATTTAAGCCCTAACTCGTCTTAGGATTTCGAGGTTGTCGTTCTTCACGACCTAAATCCTCACATCTTCTAGGCTATTTGTGTGATCGTTTCACACAAATGTAAACCCTAAATTAATAAAATTAGCAGGATGACAAATTTAAATATTTCTCCTCAAAATTGAAGCCAAGCAATAGGATTGCTTGTGAAGTCACCGACGTTCTCCTCTGGTCATCCCGTAGTTCTTCCTCCTTTGGACTCTACAGCAAAATGCTCCAAATTTGAGCCAATCTCTTTTCACACCTCTTTGTCTAATCTCATTGAAAGTCCTATCCTTTTGACCTCTTTGAAGATAATACTTCCTGATTTTTATCGAGAGTTTTCTTATGTGACTTCGGTTGTCTAAGATGTAGTTAACTATAGGGGCTTGCCCTTATAGGAAGCTTTTCCGAACCCAGCTTAGTATAAACCCTATTTAATTCTTCATATTAAATAGGGGAACTTGTCGGAAAATAAAATGGTTTCGCAGACCAAACGTATATCATATATTTCTTAGTTTATTTGATCGATCCTCATCCTTAAGTCTTGTGTTTATCCTTAGGATTAGATACATGGTTTGAGATATAATGCTCTTTCATTTAAACTATGAAAAATATGGGGTCAGTTTGATATTATATTTTTCTAAATTATATATATATATATATATTAATATCTTTCAAAAGCGGGCGATTAGATTTCGATTCCGACGGCCGACAGCTTCTAACGGGCAACTTCTTAACCCAAAATAATGCCGACATGACTATAATTCTTTAAAGGTTTGGTTGTCCTTGCGAGGAATCACCTTTTTGTGTTTTTGACATGCTTGCATCTTTACTAATTTTGATATACATGATAGTATATTAGGTCGGTCTTCTTGCAGGGAGTCATACCTAAATACACACCTCACGTGTAACAAGAAAGAGCACTGTAATGATTTAAATGCTAACTCTTTTCTGCAGGCACCACTTAGCTTCTCCTGCCAAGCAAGACTCATATGTGTTGCATGTTTGTTCGCTTCTCTGCTAGCGTTATTTTTATGCAGGTTGAATCATTCTCTTTTTCTTATGTAATTTTTAGAGTACATAAGAGAATCTGTTTTAGAAATAAGATACATGTACGAGTTTCATGGGGCCAGGAGGGTGAAACCACATGACGGGGAACAAGAGTTGCTTGCTCATGTCACATACATTAATTCTAAATTTTAATGAGGTGTAGAATTTGTACCAAGCATGTACTTATGCAATGCCTAGCCGCCTTTTTCCTTTCTGGGATATGTTGTCGAGCTAGCGACACCAACCTCCTATTATTATATATTTGACTTGCTTTATCGTCGTTATTGCATGCTTATATGCTTGGATTTGCTTCACTTTTTTATTGCATTTTTGTTTGAGAATCCAACATATCACTTAGGTTCTCTAAGATCTAAAAATTTATAAAAATTTTTATACAAATTCATAATAAAATTTCAAGATAAATTACAATTTATGATTAAAAGATTCAAGGATTTTAAAATCTGCTTTTACTTTCCTGCATGATCTTAGGACCAATTTTAAATGGATTGCATATATGGTCATATCCCAAGTCATATTAATAGGGTTTTCACATTGGGACTTGAATAGATAATTGCATCATATTGCATGTCCCGAGGAGAAGCCTCTGTGTTTTCTAATCCGACTGACTCAACAAAGATTTCTACGTAGATGCTTGTCTGACACACTTAAGGTGTTAGTTACTTCCTTAACACATACGAGGTGTAAGTCCTTCATTTGGAGTGTTTACAGCTTTGTAGCTGAACCCCCATTTCTTTTATTTCTGATGGCATCTTTATCACTTCAGCGAGTATAAGTCTCACCTCTTGGAGCTACAAGTGATAGTCATATGATAGAGTTTGGTTCCTTTAACCTTACGACTGCCGAGGTTCTCGCGGGCGACGCAGTTCACAAATTGCTAATCAGGGATCTCTGGACATGTTAGATCGACTAACTTCAAGACTAGGTAGACTTAGAGTCATAGTAGCTTGAGATGTCAGATCTGTGGTACCTTGAACCAACTATCTCTACCTTCTAGTTATTACTCCTCCCTTCCTTTGACTGCCTCTGTTGAGCCATCTTGCTCATTTTACCTTCTTTGGTATAATCTCAATTACCGATAAGCTACCGCTCGTTTGATTTATGACGATTTGTTCTCCACTCTTATGATCCGGTGTTCTTTGACGTATAGGGATACCTCGTCAAGCTGACTTAGTTAATGTGTAGGCTTGATATGCTGATGAGTTTGTTACCCATGTGAGACAGTGAGACTCACTCTCCAACCTATGGCTTATCGGGAGCTTTGAAAGCATCAAAATATTCCCATGTAAAATAAACATTCTTTGATAGCCCTACATCACTTGTCCTTAGTAATGTAAGCAAAACGTCGTTTGATCAAGAGTATTCCTAGGCATGTAATTAAATAAGTGGGCCGCGTCCCATTGGGAGTATTATATACCCCATAACAGACAAACAAACATGAATCTCTGGTCGTGGGTAGTTCACATTGATATTATTTCGCGGATATTGGTCTAATGTGCTTTTGCACGATCATATTTGGAAGAAAATACTTGACATAACCTTGCGAGGTTTATCACACATAGACTCTTAATGTTTTATTTCTCTTATTTATCATCTTTGTATCATGTCCATATTTTCCGGTTCCCCTCTTCTACTGATCATTCCTACGATCCAAAAGATAGACTTATTCAAAAAAGAAAACTATGCAACGTTGGACAAACTTTCAACTTCTTAAAAAAATATAAAGGGAAGGAAACTAAAACAACCATTCTCCCTTTTCTCTTCGACTCTGTCTTTTCTCTATCACGCACTCTCTCTGTCTTTCTTATATTTTATTCTTTGGGTGTGATTCCACGAACAAAATAAAATTCAATAATTCATAATTTTTTATTAGCTGCAACCATTATCTCTAGTGAAAATTTGCTTCGTGATTCATTGACTTAGAATAAATACTAACAAAATGAAACCATGTAAAACTATAAAGCAACCACTTATGATATAGTTGAAATTTGATATCACGAGAAATCTCCATTTCTATAAAATAAACAAATGATCTTTAATTCATTTGTATTGTCATGATAAATCAATCTTTCATGCATTAATTCAAATGGGTATACATAATATGTTAATTGGGGTTGCTTAAAATTCTCTTATAATTCACATGACATATTTAGAAGCAACGTGTCTATATTTTAGAAAATAAATATAATTATACAAAGGCATAATATATATATATATATATA
>JXCR01148792.1:142989-155520 GCA_002079205.1 Phalaenopsis hybrid cultivar
GTATAAGCTATGTATTCTCCATTTCTTTTGCCTTAGTGAAATATTTGATTGATTCCCTCCCGTGGACGTAGATCCAGTTGGATCGAACCACGTAAACGATCTGTGTTTGCTTGTGTTCTTTTTCGTCTCATTTCTATACCAGGAAGTACATATCTCACAATAATATATATATATATATATTATAAATCTGTAGAACGAGTGATTCCCACATCTTTTAGTAATATTGAAATCATCATTAGTGTTGCAATTAAAGTTTTATAACTAAAGAATGTTTGTTTTGCTACAAAAATGTAAGAAAAAATCAGTGTAATTTAAATATAATATATTTTTAATATTTTAAAGTTTTTTTTTTTTATTTGGTGTAAAGAAAATGCATGGACTAAAGTTTCTTTGATTGACTTGAAAAAAATAAATCATTATAAAATATGGGGGGTAGCGTTGGTCTGGGCTCAGGACGATGTCATTGGCAGGCGACAGGTGGTGACGAAGTCGGTTGGAGGCAGGTAGCTTTAATAGTAGGGAATGAGTAAGGAGTGATTAGCGAAGATAGCGATAAGCGGCTTGAGGCAGTTATGGGCAATAATAGCTGTTGGGTGATTATGACTATGACGATCGATCGACACCAATAACAAACATGAAATAATAAAAAAAAAAAATCTAACTTCATATGGATAAAAAATAATGACATTCAATAAAAAAACACAAATAATTATAAATTATTCATAAATCAACATATTGGGCAAGTAAAATCAACAAATTATGAGAAATATAAATACAAAAAAAAAAAAAATTAATTAGCAATCTTAATTTAAAATTCTAAGAAAATATGCTTACTAATAATCTGTTAGAATATTACAAAAAATAAAATACAAGTAATTTGAAAAAAAGTATAAATCATCGATTTTTAATATTTTATTATCATTTATAAATTAAAATTTTATTTTTGTTGATATAAAATTTTAANTTAATTAGCAATCTTAATTTAAAATTCTAAGAAAATATGATTACTAATAATCTGATAGAATATTACAAAAAATAAAATACAATTAATTTGAAAAAAGTAAAAATCATCGATTTTTAATATTTTATTATCATTTATAAATTAAAATTTTATTTTTGTTGATATAAAATTTTAATATTTTTAAAATTTGGAAATACGACATTGCAAGTATTGGATGATGGTGTATTGGATTACCTCAAAACTATTTTCAAATTGGAAGTTTTACATACATATCACTTAATTTCTTCTTATTTATATATCTAAATACTTAAACTTTAATTTTTACATTTATATGCCTCCTCATTTATGCATAAATAGGTATATTTTACTTTTTAATAGCCAAGATGGTTATAATTTTGAAATGATATAAAAGATTTTGAGTGATATAAATGTTACAAATAAGGGGTATTTACATGCATAGCCCCCTGAATATTAGGATTTACATGCCACACCCAAAGTTTATTATTAAGAAAAAAAAAAACATCTAACGGTTGTACAATCTCACCAACTTTCTCGCATATGGAAGCTTTCTCCATGTCCAGACTGCCTCAGATTCGTTCACATCTTTTGATGGGTGTAATGGACTGACACTCAGCTCACCGAGTTGGAAGTTGTGGCTAAGTATTTTGTGTTTAAAGCAGGACGCAATAGCCATTTGCTCGCTGATGATGGTAATGGGGATCAATTTATGAAAGACACAACTAGGAGAGTTAAAGATGCGATTTTGAGCTGAGCTGGGGTCGGCTTAATATCGAGCTGAATTAATTAAATTCAAAAGCTAAAAATAGTACGACTGTTGACGATTCAATTTAGAACTTAGTTGGGGTCAGCTCGAAATCGACTAGAAAAAAATTCGATTTAATGTTTTGGCTTGTAGCTATGTTTATTTAGATCTCATCTTGATTAAAGCCAAAATTTGAATTAATTTTCAAGCAATTAAGGATCTTTGAGCTAAATTAGCTAAATTCACTACTTTAATGTAGTACGACTGTTAAAGCAATTAACGATCTTTGGCTCATAGCTCGACTCATTTATTTCGATAAAATCTCGATTCAAGCAAAAATTCGAATCAATTTTCGAGTGATTAACAATTTTTGAGCTAAATTCACAACCCTAGAAACAACAATCCTTAAAGCTAAGCATGAGCTCAGCTTGAATGAGCCCATGGCTTATTAGTGCCTGACCCGATCAATTTTATTTTTTCAAAATAGACNTGAGCTAAATTAGCTAAATTCACTACTTTAATGTAGTACGACTCTTAAAGCAATTAACGATCTTTGGCTCATAGCTCGATTCATTTATTTCGATAAAATCTCGATTCAAACAAAAATTCGAATCAATTTTCGAGTGATTAACGATTTTTGAGCTAAATTCACAGCCCTAGAAACAACAATCCTTAAAGCTAAGAATGAGCTCAGCTTGAATGAGCCCATGGCTTATTAGTGCCTGACCCGATCAATTTTATTTTTTCAAAATAGACACATGTTTGAAATGACTCATGAATAATATGTTTGTATTTAACTTCGCTCATATTCTTTTGATCGTTTTATCTCTTTTTCAACTCAAATTATATTTCATACTTCCAATAAATGCTCATAGAATGTGACGGTGTAGATGATAACTTGAGACTTGGAGATGACATAATTGTAAAAGGAGGAAAACATAACATTTTGTTCGAGGTATTATGAAGTTTATAGAGGCTCTTTTTGTAAATTACTTGGGCTATGCACGTAAAGCCCCATTGATACAGAGTATATATGTAAATAAGTGAATTGAGTGGTATTGCATGTAAATGTCCCTTTAAAGTGTAGGCTTTAGATTCACATTTCCGTTTTCTTTCCCTTTTCTGAATCCATGATTTGGGTTTTAACAGTTAGTCCCATGAATCGAAGATCCGATCTTCCAGAGCTTCATTCATTGCACCGCGCGTAATTAGAAAGCTTCTAGTTGATGCAAGAACATGGAATCCATTTCCATTTGTTTGCACGATACTTTGTTTTGCTTATTCTAGGGTTAGAAAGTTTTTTATTTCGATTCTCGGTTAATTTCAATTGTAATTATGTCCAGGTAGGCAGAATGCGGCATTTGAAATCTTTTTTTTTTAATTTTTTTTTTCAGGTTCAGTTATTGCATGAGTAGAGAATCACATGGATTCTTCATCCAAAAATCTCTTGTTTGAAGGGGAAGGCACAGATGCCTCTTCGTATAAGCAGGAGTGGATTGAGTATAATTTCCCCCTGTTTTAATTTATGGTTGAGTGCAGTTTTATATTTAGAATTCTTTTTAGAAACTTGTTTTTGGCTTTTTGGTTGGAGAAAATTACGGCATTCAATGGTTTCAATGTCCTATTTCTCCCAAACAATTTTCTATTCTTTATTAATATAGGATACAAGAAAATCTAAAGCAGAAAGTGGTTCTTGAAGATGATCTCACCTGGATAATATCCCCACAAAGCTCTTGTTTGGATCAAGTTGGTGATGATGAGGGACTTAAGTATATTGGAGGGGTTGATGTAAGCTTTGTGAAGGAGGACCCTTCTTTGGCTTGTGGTGCTCTTGTGGTATTGGATGCTTCTAATTTGAATGTTGTTCATGAAGAATTCAAATTAGTTCGTTTGAAAGTACCCTATGTTCCTGGTTTTCTTGCTTTTAGAGAGGTTTGACTTCTTGATACTATTCATGGAGTAATATATTTATTTATGCTTTATTTTTGCTATATTTTTCACCTTTCAACAATCACTTTTTAGTAAACCTTTCATCCTATAGAAGGAGAGAGGCTTTGACAAAGGTTTTAAAAATCGGATCTGACATTGAATGAGAAGAATATTGGTTCAAAATTCTAGGTTTAGTTGGGTTTCAAATGGATGATGCATTAAGTAGTTATATTATTTTCATATTTTTTAGATGATATAATAATGATGTAATAATGATATTTTCACCAATTTTTCATTTAATATTACAAATCAGTAGCTTCAATTTTAGAATATATTAAATATAACTAAATCAAAATTTTCAGATATGTTATTTTAATTATTGTCTTTATTTTTAATATAGTTATTTTATTTCTAGCCATCAAGTCAAAATTAAAAAAATCATAAACAGATAAATAGCAAACACAAATAGTTCATTGAAACTCAGACTAATTCATTGGTTCCTCAATTTAACACGTTCCAATCGGTTCTGGCCAATTTTGCATTATTGTAAAATTGGAATTGGATTGAATTGCTCAGTGGATCGGTTCGTAGTTTGACCGATCCGACTAGCCCATTTGATTAAAATTTTAAAACCATAAGTTTGATTGTTTAAGACTCTTTGGAGGAGAAAATTTTATAATTAATTCTTTTCCGCACATTGAAATTAAATATTATAAAGCCTCCTATTTATGAATTCGGGAGAGCTGGTATTCTATACTTAGTAAAGGATTATTTAAAACTAATCACAAGATAAGATAAAGATAATGAGAAAGAAAAAAAAGAGTGATTTCAAGAGGTGGAATAAGGATGGACCTCAGCTCTTATCAATGATGAATTGAAGTGATGGCACAACATAGCTTTACACGTGAGCATGTATCCTTCTTATTGAATTAAGTTCCATCTTTGTTTTGTATAGTTTATATATGGGCTTGTTAAGGATCAATTTTGTTTCTTATTTTTGCTTTTTATTTTGTTTTTATAAACATGTTTGTTTAGTATGTTTTTTTACATGTTTTTATTTTTTGTTTCTAAAAATGGATTTACATTTTATTGAAAGCACTCAAAAATAAATTTTAGGTTTTTTGAGTGTTTTTAAAAAACAACCACGCTTTAATGAATTAGCGAAACATGTTTTGTTTCAAATGAAAACATAAGAAATAAAAAATAAAATAAAAATAAGAAATATAAAAAGAAAAGTGACCCCAAACAACCTCTAAGTTTAGAGACAATACCCAATATGATTTGGTTAGGATTAGCTTGATGTAATGAACCATCCTATGATTCTTTCAGTAGCTTCGCTAATTGATCAATTAGATCCATTGTATGGAGATCCTCGTAGATCATCTTGTTGCTGGAGGCTCTTGATTGGATCAATAGGTTTAGCTTAGTGTGGTTATATAAGGCACACAACTTTAGATTAGACCATTTTTACCGCGTATAGTTTTTGATGCTTACCATGGGGCTGGTCATACTCTTGCCCTCTAAATAAGTGTCAATCAGCCTCAGAAATTCTTGAGCAGCCCCTAGCTAAACCAATAAATAGGTCCCATGTCAATCATTTAAAGTACCATGCTTTTCTTCATTACGGAGGGATCTCTAGAGCTCTGAAAAATCTTTTAGATTCCAATCCCTTTTCCCCTTTGAGCTAACTCTCTAACTTCTAGGGCAGTTGGGATTTACTATATATATATATATATATATATATATTCTAGTTCATATACACAATGATCACGGGAGCTCTGCTAGGGTTTGGAGCTGCGGGCGATTTCATTGCGACTCGGAGATGCTAACGGTTACACGATCTCGACGGCACCCCTGGTGAGATCCTTCTGGTTTTTTGGTTTTGGTTTTCCCCTCGCTCTCAGTTTTCATCTCTCGTGCTCTCCTTCTCTTTAAGGTCATGGCTAAGACTTACGCTGGGGTCACTGTGGGGATTTCTTCATCTGGGTCTCCTTTGAAGTTTGCCTTCCCTTCTTCTTTTCATGAATCGCTTGTTCTTGGAGGTGAATATAGTTTCATTAAATCTCAAGGTCGTGAGGGGGGCATAAATGCGGTTTTTCACTCCTACTNAGATTTTCTTGTATCCTATATTAATAAAGAATAGAAAATTGTTTGGGAGAAATAGGACATTGAAACCATTGAATGCCGTAATTTTCTCCAACCAAAAAGCCAAAAACAAGTTTCAAAAAAGAATTCTAAATATAAAACTGCACTCAACCATAAATTAAAACAGGGGGAAATTATACTCAATCCACTCCTGCTTATACGAAGAGGCATCTGTGCCTTCCCCTTCAAACAAGAGATTTTTGGAGGAAGAATCCATGTGATTTTCTACTCATGCAATAACTGAACCTGAAAAAAAAAATCAAAAAAAAAAAAAGATTTCAAATGCCGCATTCTGCCTACCTGGACATAATTACAATTGAAATTAACCGAGAATNGATTTCAAATGCCGCATTCTGCCTACCTGGACATAATTACAATTGAAATTAACCGAGAATCGNGGGGATTTCTTCTTCTGGGTCTCCTCCGAAGTTTGCCTTCCCTTCTTTTCATGAATCGCTTGTTCTTGGAGGTGAATATAGTTTTATTAAATCTCAAGGTCGTAAGGGGGACAAAAATGCGCTTTTTCTCTCCGACTCTGAGAGCACTATTCTCGACTCAGCTCGTCGTTTTGATTTAGTTGGTAAATTCCCTTATGGTCTCATGAAGTATGATTTTTTGATGAAGAATTTTGAGTTTTTGAAATTATCGGGAATGTGGAAGATCAGAGCCTTAGATAGCCGACATATTCTGATACAACTTTCTAATGAAGATGATTACGCTAAACTTTTCGCCCATAGAACTGTCCATTTTGGTGATGTTTGGATGAAGGTCCTTAAATGGACAACCGAGTTTGACCCCAAAATCGAGCTTCCTATTATTCTTATTTGGCCTAACTTCCTGGTCTTAAAGTGCATCTGTTCAATCATGAAATTTTATTCTCAATTGCTGTCATGTACGGAAAGCCTTTAATGCTTGATGCTCATATTTTCAATCTAACAAGGCCCTCGGTTGTTAGAATATTAATAGAAAGTGATGTCACCTTACCTCCTCCGGAGGAGATTTGGATAGGCTCTAGTCATACTGGTTACTGACAGTCGGTTTTGCTTGAAAAACATCCATATTACTGTATGCATTGCAACATGTTTGGTCATGATTCTGATCATTGCTTTCATTTACATCATGAATTAAGGAAGTTTCCTACCACTCGACCGCCCTCTGGTGAGCAGAAATCTGCTCTTCCTACTTCCTGCCAACCATCTATGCAGACTGCTGATGCTGTCATGGTTTCGGTTGACCCTCTAACCGTGGATGTTGCGGCTGTAGGGGGTTCGAATAATTTTCCTGCTCCCTCTTTAGATGCTACCAGGGTGCCTCCTCCTGTTAGTGTGGAAGTTGAGGTGGCTCATGTGCTTTTTCCCGTGGATGTTACAATTGGTAATTTTGTTGAACCCTCTGTTTTCCCTGAACTTCAAACCAAGCCCTCCACTCACATACTTACTCTATCACCCAACCGCTCAGCCTTCAACTATTGGGGTTACTTCTTTACAATAAGACCCATCACCATTAGCTATTTCTGCCTTAGAATATGAATGCCAAATTCAGAGATATGACAAAAAAAGAGATAGAAAGAAATCTGAACTTCCAAAATTAACACAACCAAATATTTCTGATGTCACTTATCACTCAGAAGGTGAGCACTTGCATCTATCCCCTAGGATTGCTAGGTGGGAGGGTGTCATGGGCCATAATGTTTAATGTTTTGGCGTGGAATATTAGAGGAGTGGCGGACCCTCACTTCTTTAATTGTTTGAAACATTTATGTAGGGTCCATAAACCTGATATTCTTGTTCTTTTGGAGCCTCTTGTTTCGATTCATAAAGAAAACATGATTAAGAAGCTCAAGGGTTATTTGCATTTCTGCAATGCGAACAACAAAATTTGGCTCTTTTGGCAGAAGAATATCATTGTTAATATCATTGATGACAATGTGCAATATGTTCTCATTCAATATCAATTTGAAATATTTTCTGGTTGGGCCACATTTATTTATGCCAGCTCTCTTTTAAGGGGTAAATTCTTTCTTTGGCAACAACTTACTCATATGTGGGCTGTAATTACTGATAATTGGTTTGTTGGAGGTGATTTAAATATGATTATGTCGCCTACAGAGAGATGGGGTGGTGCTAAGGTTGAACAAGTCTTATAAATCGTTTCTGTGAACACATTGAGGAAGCTGGCCTTTATGACTTAGGTTTTTCTGGCCTTTTTTATACTTGGCGGAGAGGTTTTCTTATGCAATGTTTGGACAGATTTTTGGGAAACTCTCAGTTTTTGAGCTACTACAATATTATGCAAGTCAAACATTTGAATCATGCTGCTTTGGATCACAATCCTATTTTGCTTACTTTAGCTTTTCATTCCAAACTTTCTCACTATCATTTTAAATTTTTTAATGTTTGGGCTACTCACACCACTGTGATTGACTTGATTAAGCAGGCTTGGGTTTCTAGAGGAAGTGAGAATCCTTGGCTTACTTTGTGGCAACTACATAAGAATGTGGGTTTTCATTTAAAGAGATGAAACATTGACACTTTTGGTAGTGTTCATTATAGGGTTCTAAAGGTCTAATAGGAGGTGGATTCTTTAGAAGCTCAGGTGATTGCTACTCCCGATCTCTTGTCTAAACTAGCGGATGCTCATCACACTCTTTTAGAGGAAATTTCTATTGAGGAGGATTTTCTTAAACAGAAAGCTTGTGATAATCATTTCAAGAACGGTGACAAAAACACCAAATATTTTCATATTACTATAAAAAATCGCCGTAACATAATTACCATCATCAAGATTATCACTGAGGAGGGCTCTGTTCTCACTGATATTGATCAAATTGGTTTTAATGCAGTTGATTATTTTTCTTCTCTTTATGCTGATATCCAACTTTCACTAATATTATTTCTGATTTTTTTGAGGACCAGAGAGTATGATTTCCAATCTCTCTTTGTCTGACCCCCCTACTGAGTTGAAACTTTTCAATGCCCTTTAAGATATTAGCTCACAGAAGGCTCCTGGCCCCGATGGTTTCACCTCCACTTTTTATATTTCATGTTGGAGCATTATTAAGAATGATGTAGTGCTGGCTATTCAAAGCTTTTTCCAGGGAGTTGACCCTACAAAGTATTTCTCTGCTGCTTTGATTGTTCTCATCCCTAAGTCTAATACAAAATCACACTGGAAGGATTTTAGGCCCATATCACTAACCTCGGTTGTCTCTAAAATTATCAGCAAAGTGATTGTGACCCGTCTCCAACCTCTCCTTCCTTCTCATACTTCTCAACAATCGGCCTTCATTAAAGGTCGTGACGTTTCTGATAGTATTCTATTGGCACAAGAAATTTTACAGGATCTTGATAAAAATTGCAGGGGTGACAATCTGGTTATCAAACTTTATATCAAAAAAGCCTTTGATACCTTAAATTGAGATTTCATCATCAACATTCTAAAAGCTAAAGGTTTCAATACAAGTTTCTGCTCTTTGATTAAAATATGTCTTGCTAACAATTATTATTCTGTCTTAGTTAATGGAAACTCTTATGGTTTTTTCACTGCTTCTTGGGGCATCAAACAGGGGGACTCTCTTTCTCCTGTTATTTTCATTTTAGCTTTTGATTATTTTTCTAGGATGCTTGACAGTTTTCAATTCTCACATCCACATGCTCAATTTTCCCACAAAGCCAAAATGACGGTCTCCCACCTTGCTTATGCTGATGACGTTATTATTTTTACTAATTCTTCAAAACCTGCCATAAAACAAGTGATGTGGCTTCTACAAGATTTCCAAAACTACTATGGTCTTAGTTTTAATAGTGACAAATGTCAGATGTTTTTTGGTAAACAGGTTAAGCAACATATTACTCATCGGGGAGTTATGTTTACAAGCTTTCATCATGCCTCTCTTTCCCTTAAATATCTTGGGGTGAATTTGATAAGGGAAAGGGGAAAACAGATACATATGGATGATGTGATTGATAAAATCAAATGTAAAGTATATGATTGGAGAAATGTTTTCCTTTCCACTGGGTGCAGGATCTCTTTACTTACTAGTGTTCTTCAAAGTATTCCATTTTATGCTTTGCTAGTGTTCAATCCCAAGAAAAGTGCTATTTGTACTATGAAGAAGCTCTTAATAAATATTTTTGGGTGGGGAATGGTGCAAAGAAAATTTGGAGTACTTGGCATAAAGTTTGTAAGCTTAAAGAGGCTGGTGGCTTCGGTTTTAAAGCACTAAAACATACTGTTGAAGTGAACCTTTGTAAACTTGGTATAAATTTAGATTGGGTTCCTCTCTTTGGGCCATGTTTTTGAAGCAAAAATATTGTGCTCATATTCATCCTTCCTTGGTCTCGTGGAAGGTTGAAGATTCTTGTATTTGGAAGGCTGTGGTAAATGCTAGAGATACAACAAATAGTTTCATTTTTTGGGACATTGAGGAGGGGAAGATTTCCTTCTGGAATGATAATTGGGGTTTTTCACATAACTCTGATTTATCTTACTCTCTTTATTCTAACTCTCTATTGGTCTCGTCTCGGATTTCTTTGCTAATGATGGTTGGGATTACTCTAAGTTATGTTCTATGGTTGGGGGAACATATGCAAAACATCCCCATTACTCATACTCATAGGGATCTCCCCATGTGGAAAAGAAGCAATTCTCTTTCGGTTTGCAAACTCTTTTATGACACTCTACACTCATATCGGGATTGGATATGGGGAAAATGAATTTGGCATAAATATTTATCTCCCTCTTTATCCTTTTTTCTTTGGAGATATCTTAAGTCTTTAATCCCAATTGATGATATTCTTAAGCTTAAGTTCTTGAAATTAGCCTCAAGATGCCATATGTAAAATGAAGGAGGAGGATATAAAACACATTTTCTTTGAGCGTGTTTTCTCTTTAGATGTTTGGGATATGATTGACTCTTATTTTGGTTTCTCTTGGATACATAAAGGTTCTTTAACTAGTTATTTGTGGCAATGAAAGGATTATGATGCGTGTCAGGAGAGGTTTTCCTTCCCTTTATTGGTTCCTTGGCTCCTTTGGAACTCCAGGAACAGCTTTAAGTATCACACCTCTCCCCCCTCTACTTCTATGATTGTTGCTTATGTGATTGCCTATTACAATAAAGTTTTACCAGCTAGTTCTTCTGTGGTTAAAGTTTCTAAGTCCCCTCGGCTTATTACATGGACTCCCCCGACGCTAATTATGTGAAATTAAATGTTGATGGTTGTTGGCATCCTGATTATGCTGCGGTTGGGGGTTTATTTAGAAATTTTGAGGGGAGATGTCTTTGTTATTTCACTTCCCCAGTAATTGCTAAAACTCCATTGGCTGTAGAATATTGGGGAGTTTATTTGGCTTTAGTGGTGGCTAACATTTTCAATTTTCATAAATTAGAGGTGGAGATGGAATCTAAAATGTTTTATGATATTTTGGTTGGTACCTCTTCTCCACTATGGGATTTTGTTGGTACCTTTAAAAGAATACTAGCTCTTATAGCTGATAAACATCTTGAGGTTAATTGGAAGTTTATACATAGAGAGGACAATTCCCATACCGATTGACTTGCCGAGCATGCAGGGGAGATCTGTCACGTTGGCATACACCCCATTGCCCCTCTTCGAAGACTCATCATTGGGGATACTTTAAATCTTCCTTATGTTCGGTTTTAAGTTTTTTATGCTTTTTTGGCCATCAAATGAAGCTCTATTCGGTTTGGCTGGGCATTACTGCCTTTTTTTCTTTCGGTTCCCTTCTATTTTGTTTGACTTGGCTGTTTTTATCACTTGTTACAGGATGATCTCTTTTTTTGGAGTCACGAGCTGTGTTGGAGTCCCTGCTCACGGTCTTTTTGGAGATATCTGCTATACCGAGGACAACTCTTCTGCATGATTTTCTTTGTTTATTCTCTTTTCAAGATACTTCCAAGATATAAAAGTACACATGATTACTCTTTTTTGACTTTTTTGGTTTTTGGGTATACGTGTATTTTGGAGATTCTTTTTTGAGTGAGTTGTACTGCGGGGAGAGGGACCCCTAGGGGTGAGTTAATTGTATTTTTTGTGTTTTCTAGAAGGAGATCCTCTCCCCCCTACCCTTGTACCTTCTTTTTAAATATTAACGCGTAAGAAGCCACCGCTGCTCTTTCCAAAAAAAATAAAAAATAATAAAAATAAATAAATAAATAAATAAATATATATATATATATATATATATATACTAACNATTAAATCTTCCTTATGTTTGGTTTTAAGTTTTTTATGCTTTTTTGGTCATCAAATGAAGCTCTATTTGGTTTGGCTGGGCATTACTGCCTTTTTTCTTTCGGTTCTCTTCTATTTTGTTTGGCTTGACTGTTTTTTTCACTTGTTACGGGATGATCTCCTTTTTTGGAGTCACGGGTTGTGCTGGAGTCCCTGCTCACGATCTTTTTGGAGATATCTGCTATACCGAGGACAGCTCTTCTGCATGATTTTTTTTGTTTTTTCTCTTTTCAAGATACTTCCAAGAGATATAAGTACACAGGATTACTCTTTTTTGACTTTTTTGATTTTTGGGATACATGTATTTTGGATATTCTTTTTTGGGTGAGTTGTACTGCGGGGAGAGGGAACCCTAGGGTTGAGTTAATTGTATTTTTTGTGTTTTCCAGAAGGGGATCCTCTCCCTCCCTATCCTTGTACCTTCTTTTTAAATATTAACGCGTAGGGAGCCACCGCTTCTCTTTTCCCAAAAAAAA
>JXCR01148792.1:172466-194905 GCA_002079205.1 Phalaenopsis hybrid cultivar
TGATATAATTAAGATTTAGTTAAATTAATTAAACCTATGCCTTCTGAATTTTTTATCTTCCAACCAAAACATAATTCATATATGACGCTTTATATCGAATTGATCGATTTCATGCGTAGAATTTTATAAAAATAATTCGATTGAATTCTGAGCTGTGCAAAAGTTGCTAAAAATGGCCGAACTCACCTAAATTTTGGGTGTTACAAGGTGAGAGTTGGCCTACCATTTGCAAGTAGGAGACACACGAGATTGCAACTATGGCTGGCCAAAATATTTGTAGATTTTGAATCTTTCGTTACTTGAGCGAACCTGAAGGAGGTAAGCTATTCACCTCCTGCAACACGAGGAATACGGGAGATAGTGCGGCTGATACCCCACAAATCGACCGAGGTGAAGGGAAGAAATTTTGATGTCAGTTCAAATGGAAGAGGAACATNCCTAGCTCTTCCCTTTTTAATTTCTTTCTTATTTTACAATATTGCCTAATATAAGTTCTAATCCCTATTATATATATGAGGGTGTTTTGCTCAGGGAATTCAGTTTTTGGTGATTATTATGAGTTTAGATTCCTGTGTGGAATGTTTCCCCTGTTATAGAGTTGTATCCGAGGAGGTGGCGGTGCTCCGACTAAATCCTACTCGGAGGTGGTGTTATATCTTCTTCCCTTTTCCAGTCCAACCCTCTTTCCACCCTCCTTCTTAGCCTCCAGCCTCTCAGCATTGTCCAGCTGTCCCTCGCCACCCATACAATATCCCAGCATGCTGTCCAACCATTTCGCCACTGTTCAGTCATCCCCGCTTGCTGTCCAGCCTTCCCGCTTGTCGCCCCTTCTTCCCATCTATCGTCCACCTTTCCCACCTGCTGAACCGGCTCCCCAAATCTGCTATCTAGACCCCACAACCTGCCCTCTAGATTGCCTACCACTCTAACAGGCCTCGACCTTGTTGCTGTCCAATAGAACTATCCTTTTCGCTGCTGTCCTGCGTGTCGACCACCTTCCAATGCCTCTCCCGGCTCGTCCCAGCTACCGGCCAGTTCTATAGCAGCTTCCTTTCTACCCTTCGGATCTGCTGCCCTCCATTAGAGGGGGGCGTTTATGTCTTTTATGTTGTTGTCCCTTCTCTTATTTTGCAGTCATCATTGTTGCTTACTGTTTACATCTTGTGTTGTGTCTGTTGAAGAGTCGTCTTACACTTTTTTGAAGTTCAGATCGTGGTTTGGGTTAACTCCGGTATCACTTTGTTGCAAGTAAATTGTTTGTGCTATTTTTCTAATACGTGTACAAACTTTCAGTGCAAATTTTTTTTATTATATTGTTAAAATTTTAGTGCATCGGTTGACATTGATTAAACTTTTGCAGGCTCCTATAATTCTTGAAATTCTGGACAAAATGAAGCAGAGAACTCATCCTTTCTATCCACAGGTGAACTTTGCTCTTATGGTGCCCTTGGTTGTCATTTCAATGAAAATACATGTTCATTGTGCATGTTTTCTGTCTTTCCGATGATTGCCTTGGTTTTATGCAATTTGCTTTGCTGTTTGAGAGGCAAAACTGATGTATAAAACAAATCCTGGTTTGACCTTGTAAAATAAGTTTGCAATACATCTAAACATCTTTTGAGGAGTTACATGCTGCATAAAAATGTTAATTAATGAATGATCTGACATTGAAACGTAGGAGATTGGTATTACTTGATATTCTGCATGACAAAGCTAATATTTTGAACCTTGATGCATTTTTTCCATAAAATTTCTGCCTTGGTTTAGCAGTTCTTTATCATTGAGTTGTATTTAAACAGAAAATTTCTTTTGCTTATTCCTGCAGTTATTAATGGTTGATGGTAATGGGATACTTCATCCTAATGGTATGCTCTGAAAATTTTGCTGTTTATTATTACTTATGAAACCTTCATTGTTCAACATTTCACCAAGTTGTTAGAGAATTTCATACACAATTGATAATTTTATGGGCACTGGAAAGGAATTTGTGTGTACTAATTCTTTTTTTGTGAGACTAATTTATGTTCAATCCAAAGTGTGGATCTATTAAAGCATATGAAACATTCAAATACCTAAGAAATGAATCATATGAGATGAAGATCATGCATGCAAACATGACTTTATATCACGAGCAATTATGTTTTAATTTTTTAGATCATATTAAACATACTAGAAACAAAAAATTAATTCAATTATAAAAATTAAATCATTTAGAGCATAATATAGATTAGCTAACATGTAAGAAATTAAGTGATGGTGACCATCTGGTTCAGGATTGTTTCAAAGATGACAGCGTGATTAATAAAATAGTCTATTTTGGTATATAACTTCTGTATTTTGCGAAATCTGTATTTTATTTTAGGAGCATTATGTTTTTATACATCTAACACCTAAATTTTCATATTTACATGCATTACTCTCAAATCTTTATCATCGCAAAAAAAAATATCACTGTTTCTAACTTTTTAAAAATGAAATACACCTTTTCATGCATAAATTTATGACACATAAATATCAAATTTTAGGTGTTGAATGGGTAAATACATAAGATTGGTGCGATATGCTTGTAAAATTCCTTCTATTTTATCAGGGTAATCTGTGTCACTTACTAGGCCTTGAAGGCAGCTCTCTCTTACATGGGATATAATCTCAAATTGAAGATCAATTAAACTCGTGGAAATGTTTTATGTACATTAATCAATAGGGAAATAATAATTCCTGAAAAGTAGACGACAGAAACTATTTCATAAGAAAAGACCTCCTAAACTCTACTATTTACTTATTTTAATAGAAAATTGATAAAATAAATATCCATGTTTATCCCCATTCCCCTGCTTTCCATTCTCCATATACTTGCACAGATCTCGCATGATGGCTGCGCAATCCTCACGCAATAAAAGAAAATGAAAAAAGAATGTTCTGCTGCTTCAGTACGGTTCAAATGAGTTTCGGCATCTTATTCTGCATTTCAAGCTTTCCTTTTTTTTTTGACTGCTTGATCGTGATTGGCAAAGAGAAACCTTTATCTTCAACTTAAGAATCTTTTTACATCCCTCTCCCATCAGAGTTTTTCTATCTTAACCTCAGATTTTGTGATTTTCGATGGCTGTTAAACAACCTGGATTCCGTTACATTTCTCTCCAAGAAACAAAATATTACTTGCACAGTGCACATTAATAAGTGTTCATATTGTTTATCAAGCCTTATGTTATTTGATCTGACATCCAACCATTTTGGTTGTGAATTTTCTTTTCTTTTTTGTGGTTTTTACATACATAGCACATTACATATCTCACACCTAATCTTTCATATTTACATACATAACACTTAAATATTTAATATCACATAAAAAATAGCCATATTACCACGTTTAAAAACTGAAATACACATTTTCATGCATAGATTTAAAGCACCAAAGTGCTGTATGAAAGTTTAGGTGTGAGATATGCAAATGCAATGAATTGTCTGCTACTTATGTAAATTTCCTTATTTTTTTCTTGCATCTATATACTTCCCATGCGGCACTTGATAGTACTATGCACTGTGCAGGCTTTGGTCTAGCCTGTCATCTTGGTGTCTTGTCTAACATCCCTGCTATAGGGATTGGGAAAAATGTAAGCTTTTTATCTTCTGTATTTACCACATTAAAATAACAAGGAGTGCAATTTTTTTTGAATTAGATGCTGCTAGTTTGTTGTTGATTGTAGGGATTGTTTCACCCTCCTAAGAAACTTTGTGCTGAAAGTTTAGAAATCGTTTTGTGCTGCCATTTGTCATAAAGATTTTACGAAATAAGTGAAATACTACTGAAGATGTGCGGTGCATGTGTCACACTCTAACTAACCCTCTTTTATGGTCGACTGCAATGCGACAGAGACGAACGATTCTGTCAAATTAAATTATTTTCGACACTCATCTTGACTTGAATAATTAGGACCCAGTGGGTGATGAACTAGTTTAATTAAATCACCAACATATATAATATATTTCATTTAATAATTTTTTTACATTCACATATGGTTGGAAACATTGAAAAAAACATGTCTCCAAAATATATAAACCGAGCTGCTAAATCTAAAATACTAAAAGTACGTTTCTAAAAATACATACACCTTCCACTATTAACATAATTTATTATTCAAATGCAATTTATCATATAATAATTTTGTCATGCATGCAAGATACCTGAAGTCATATATGTTTCCTATCCCAGATCAATCAACTCATAACTCTATATAAATCAATTTATATTTGAATTCATTCTTATTTCTTTTAAATCTGAAACGCTTCCATCATTATGTTCATCCAATAACTTTACTCTGATACCACTTTCTATTACACTCTATTTGATTCCTCTTTTAAGGTCAACTGTAGTGCGATAGAGTTGGACGATTCAGTCATATTAAATTTTCACCTATACTTGTTCTGACTTGCATAATCATGACCCGATGAGTGATGAATTGGTTTAATCAAATCATAGCAAATGTTCATAATACATTTCATTTCATAATGCATTCACATTCACATATACTTGAAGTGAAAAAAATAATATCGCCAAAACATATATACAGAGCTGTTAAATTCAAAATAATAAAAGAACATGCTAAAAATCTACACACCTTCCAAAATTATACAGTGCAAAAGCTGTACACGTCCTTCTGTGGCAAGAGCACTTTTATCCTCAAACTCTATAGAAGATAGGAGAAATATGCTTTTTTCAATTTTTGTGAATGAGAATGTGTTCTTGAACAATCATGTAGAGTCTTGTGATCAAACTGTCACAGTTTATCAAATAGAATGTGACAGACATCCATGGGCACAACATTACACCACACCTCATATGATCCTACAATTGGTCCCCAATAAAAAATTCTATGAGACATCTCCTATCAATGCTAACATTATTATTCTTCTTTAACGAAGTTAGGGAATATGACTGAGAATGTCTGAGTAGTGAGACTCAACTTATCCACCATAAGTTTAGATCACATTCTTACTACCACCTTAATCGATGATAAGACTGCATATATTTCTCTTCACAGTGCAACACATAAAAAATGTTGTAGCGAAGCCACTGCACTCTCTGCTAGCCTCAGTTTGAATTTTCTGTTGAATTACAAGCATCTCAACCTCATCAACTGGAAACTAGTACTCACCCAACTCCTCAGCTACCTTTTCTCTCACTTCCTCCACGGCACTCTGCTCGGTGAAGAAAACAACTCTATTCGTAGGGCAATTGGAGACAATGTGTCCATATCCATGACATTTGAAGCATTTTCTAACTGGAAGTTTGCTGGTCTCAGGCTTCTTTTCCATCTTTCTGGACAGTTTTCACATCTTCCTCAGGTGCGCTCCTGCTGATATCTCCAACTGTGGGCGGTTGTCTGAATGGTGGTGGGTGCCTGTTCTGTTTCTATACTCTCCTTCAGTGCCAAGTTTTGAACACCACCCAATGATCAATAGGACTATAGCTGGACAACATTGTTGATGGATTACTTCATGCCTCCCAAATATCTGGCTATAGGGTACTGTTTTGGCGTTATTAGCTCATACTTCAGCATAAGTTGCTCAATTTTACTGTGAACTTCATTGTCAACTCCCTCTACTATAGGTGGTGGAGCATTAAGAACATAGCCCTAACAGTAGTGTGGGGGGTAAGTACTTCATCAACATCTTCTCTATCTTCTCCCAAGTACTGATCTTATTTTGACCTTCTCTCTTTTTCTTTTTCTTCAGTTTCTTCCACCATAAAAAGGCACTACTCTTTAATGTTATCGTAGCAAGCTTCACTCTCCTGTCAGTTTGTACCACCTTTTATTAAAAAATCCACTCGATAGTATGCAACCACTCAATGAAGTCATCCGAGTTCATTCTCCTCTCGAAATCTAGCAGGTTCACCTTCACTCCCAGATCTCTCTATCCTCCGGTAGTCACTCCATCATTCGGCCTCTTTTGATGCTAAATCTCAAACCGACGTGGCCTACCCTCCTTTTCATTGGAATCATCCATACAGATTTTTCGCCCTCCTCTTTTTTGCTATCATGATCGACGGTGATCTCTCCATGGGTCATTTCTTCAATCTCAACAAGCTTTTGTTGAAGTTGGCAGATTTTTCGTAGCTTCTCTTCCATGATAAGTTCTTGAATGACATTTGCCATTGTCTTCTTGGTGGTTTGGCTAGGGTTTAGTTTTGGAAGGGTCAAAGGAGTGTATGGGGGTTAGAGTGGGAAATTTTTTTAAGGGTTGATTTTGGTATCCTTGTGATTAGAATAAGGTTAGACTAGCTCTGATATTAAATGATACTTGAGTTTAACCAAACACAAATGTTAAACAAATATTATTGCTAAATTCAAATAGGGAATTACAACAAAAAAGAATAAAAAATATAAAATTATTACAAACACAACACATTACACTAGACTGGGGTGGATAGGTGGCAACTAGATGGGTTGGGAGGAGGCGGGGACAAGATACAGCAACCAATGGCTGCTCTAGATAGGCGGCGATAAGCAAGGAAGTGGAGCAGGCGGCGGAAAACAAAAGGAATACAACAATTCCTTGCTTTCTTGGATGACAATATGTGGAGAAGTGGAGCATGTAGCAGGGAACAACAAGAAAACAACACCTCCTTGCTGTTCTTGACAACTACAATAAGGGAAGTGGAGCGGGTGGTGGTGGAACATTAGAAAAACAACAATTTATGTTTGTTCTGGGCGGCGACAAAAAGGTCGGAGGGCTGGACCAACACGAAAACAATAGGAAATGATGGTTTTGGGCGATAACATCAAGGGAGGGAGGCGAGTAGTGATGCGGGAAGGATGAGGAAGGGTAGAGGAATGATAATCACCACTTTGGGAGCTAGATACAACTAAAGAACCACTCAAACCCTTTGATGCAATTCTAGAGGGGAAAATAGAGATGCTGCGGTTGTCCCAAAACAAGCACACAACAAAACTAAAATCCTAAACATCACAAGGAAAATAAATAACTCTAGGATAACTAGGAGTGGGCTCCTCTATTGAAAAGAGGCGACACCTCCCGTGGAAGAACCTACTAACCATAAAAAGGCTTGTATCGGTTCAGTCTAGGCATCCAAAAACGCTGCCCGCTTCCGTCCATGCATCCCACTCATGACGCCGACGTCAATAAGAGTGTGAAGTCGAATATAATTAGGGTTCAACTATGCAATTCAATTTCTGTGATACCCATTGCTTTAACAAAAATGGGAGAGGAAGATTTTCCTAGNGGCATCCAAAAGCGATGCCGCGTCCGTCCATGCATCCCAGTTATGACGCCGACATCAATAAAAGTGTTAAGTCGAATATAATTAAGGTTCAACTATGCAATTCAATTTCTGTGATACCCATTGCTTTAACAAAAATGGGAGAGGAAGATTTTCCAAGAATACCAATGAGGAGTAGGATCGTTGGAGGAGTTGTCTCCATGAGGTCCGTCACTAGGCGTGTCAAATCCCAACATCACAAGGAAAATAAATAACTCTAGGATAACTAGTAGTGGGCTCCTCTATTGAAAAGAGGCAACACTTCCCGTAGAAGAACCTACTGACCATAAAAAGGCTTGGATCGGTTCAGTCCAGACATCCAAAAGGGATGCCGCNGAATCAGAACCCAGTGAGTGATGAGCTGGTTTAACTAAATTGCCTTAAACATACTTGATACGTTTCATTTCTTAATTTATTCATATTCACATGAATTTGGAAGGGTAGAATTCATAACATCAAAACATATATATCTATACAGAGTTGCTAAATCCAATATAAATAAAATATGTATCTAAATAACTGTACAAGCTCTCAAAACTATAAATGCAAAAGTTGAACAAGTTACACTTGACTACTCGCTCCGGTGCTCCTTACCCCTTCTTGAAAGTAATCAACATAGAGCGAACAATAACGAGCTTAGCAAAATAACTAAGGTTAAAATAAAATTTAATATACGAAAGAGAAACAACGTGCATGTTTGTATGTCTGTATATGTCAGCACATGTCATAACATGATAGAATCGTATAACACATGTAAAAGAAAAGTAGGTATTGTAGAAAATCATGACAGTTGTATAAAACATGTATGCGATTCAGTCATGTGCAATCATCAGTAGCTAATCATAAGCATGCTCATAAGAATCATAAACCTTTTCATAGCAATGCCACTTGTAAACGTATAAGCATCAATTACTTTTATATCTTATCTTATCACGTGCCGTCATCCTTCCCCAATGGTCATATTAACTATTAATAAATGCTGGACCTCCAAACATAACAATTATCAGTAACTCCTCTGATACTAACTGTTCCCCAAATTTTGTCACAGTCTGATCACTATGGTTTCCAGAATTTTGTCACCACCTAAATATCAGGAGTCGGGAATGCCACATGTCGACATAATGCACTTGCAAGCACTCATGTAATAGTTCACCCATAATCTCTTCTGAAATTTAAATCATCATTCTTGTATCAAATATTCATCACAAATATTTCGTATGTCATGTACATGAATCATATCAAATAAATACATGCAAACAATGATTTTCATAAACATATTCATCTGGTATCATAACATAACATAGCATCACTTGTATGATAAGAGAAGTCAATTTTCATTTATACATTCAATGCAAGCATTCATCCATAATATGCAAAAAAAAATAATTTATGAGTGTCAAACGTCGAATCACATGAAAACATATAAACAATTATTTTTCTTAAGTTAGCACGAGATTCTTTCACCTGACTATATGAAACAACCTTAAAACGAGTTCCTAGTCGCTCGTCTCAAGCTCACCGTCTCGTATACAACTTATAAATTGTAGATGTCGCAAGAATTCATGAAATTATAGCTTGTTTCGTGATTTAACCCAAAATTTAACTCATTTGCCAAATCATAACTCAATCGGGCTTATAGGCATAAATCCACTCTTCCGATACTACCTATTCTGCTTCTATCTTATTCATCTCTTAATCCTCCGTTCCCCCAGCTGATTTCATATTAGAAACCCTTACGAAAGCTTGCAAACCTAGTTCGACGCTTCTGACACAAGTTCGACGTTTCTGACATAGGTTTGACGTTTGCTACAGCTATCAGAAACGAATAAATGTACAAATTCATGGTAAACATCAAAACAAAAATAGGAGGAAGGAAAAAAAAATGTTTAGAATAGCGTAAAAGTGGGATTCCTACCATTCAAATTCTTCCTCGGTCCTTGGTGGCCGCTCGGTTCGTTTTACTAGAGGAACCAAGTCGTAGTTCCTTCAGTCCACGAAGACGAAATCAGGTAGAGGGGAGAAGGGCGCGAAAATATATTTGACTCCCCTTAATCTCAACCTTTGGTTAGAATCGAGCCACTGCATGTCGATAGAAGTGCAGAGAGGGTCAGTGGTGAATAATTAAGATTTAAATAAATTAATTAAACCTATGACTTCTGAATTTTTAATCTTCCAACCAAAACATAATTCATATATGACGCTTTATATCGAATTGATCGATTTCATGCGAGAATTTTATAAAAATAATTCGATTGAATTCTGAGCTGTGCAAAAGTTGCTAAAAATGGCCGAACTCACCTAAATTTTGGGTGTTACAAGGTGAGAGTTGGCCTATCCATTTGCAAGCAGGAGACACGAGATTGCAACTATGGCTAGCCAAAATATTTGTAGATTTTGAATCGTTCGTCAGCTATTCACCTCCTGCAACACGAGGAATACGGGAGACATTGCGGCTGATACCCCACAAATTGATCGAGGTGAAGCGAAGAAATTTTGATGTCAGTTCAAATGGATGAGGAACATTTTAATGCATTCCGCAATATGTTCGAATGGAAGAAATGGACGGTGGCTGTGATTTTCTTATATAGTTGCAGGACTTATGAAGGGACAAAAGGATGGTGTCTCTACTGTAACGAAGAAATCAGTGAAAAATATTATTTTACATAATAATGAATTATATCAAACTCTATGTAATAGAGTGACCGACATACTAGTTTGCAAAATAAAAAAATGGAATTCTTTTGAATTAGGAATCTCACCAAATTAGGAAAATGGAAAATTATGAAATATCTAATAAAATAAAACATAAATATTGAAATTTATTCGGAGTAAAGAAAATAAATTCCCTCCTAATCGAGACACGGGTCAGCTACTTTGTAAACAAATCATATTATCCATTTTTTTTAAATATTGCTATTGATATTTAACTTATTGCTAAGCCTAAAAATATAATTTGATTATTATCATTTCAAAATTTAAATATCATAAATTCATTATTTAATTTAAAGCTTTTACATTATTGAATCAAGAATTTTCTACACAAATTTACCTGGAAGAAATAATCTTAAGTGAAGAATATTAATTTTATTATTTAAATATTATAAATTAACATAATCTTAAAAAAAATTGTTCATTGTCTATCTCTCTATTGTTTGCATGGTTTGGCTCTTAGTTTGTATGATCAACTTACTCTCGACATAGCTCAATGGGTTCTTCGCAAGTTGATAACGTGCTTCACATAAAATCAATTTGATCTCCTCATTTTATGCGGGTGATCCCTCATGTTGATCTTCTCCCCTGTCCTCCCTTCTCGCTCTCTCCAACCGCCCCTTATTAGCTCTTACTTGACCAATGTCTTCTCTCTATTCATCTTTGTGTGCGCGATGTTGGTTCAGTGAGCAATCAACATGAAGCCTTCTGTCATTGTCCTCTACTTGTCATCGAACCATGTTTGTCCTCTTCAAATTAATTCAAAATCGAGGGTAAGGGTGCTCGCTTGATTTACCATCTCTCTCTTGCTCTCATCTTCTCTTATAGTAGCGTATAACCCTCTCCCCTTCGTCTCCTCGCTTTACACTTCCGTTCCGACTTCTGATCTTAGGCTTCAAATATTGCTTGGTCCATTTTTCTGTTTCTGTGACCGGTTCTGAAATTTTAGAGGCGTTACCCTATGTTTATGTTGTTTTTAGTAATTTTTTTATTGTTGGACTTATTTAATTAGTCACGGGTGTTGATGATACAGTACAAGTTCCTCAGCCGTTAAACTACCCAAGAACATGACCCGATTCCAGGCTCAACTGCATTCTGGTCAATGAAGTTTTTGTCTCTTTCACATTTATTCATATTCTTCATGAACATCTTAGACCTGCTTTTATTTTTGTTTATTTAGGAATTTTTCTTATAATACTACTTCTATGCATATGGATATGATACATTTCGGGATTTAGAAATTTTTAAAATTTAAGCAAAACCCCCTCTTCTGCTCAATTGCCCTCTCCTTGATTGTCTCGTCCTCTCGCACTTGGATCCCAAGGTTTCTCCCTCCCTCTTTCTATCCCTTTTTTTAAACTCTCATCTTCAATCTGCACGCTTCAAGAAGATTGAAATTATAGTGTTCCAAGTGGTAAGAAGAAGCTTAGTAACTAATCATGATCATCCATTCCATTAATTTTGTTATAAGTGATTTTTATCCTTTAAGCCATCACCTCCTCTCTCTACGCATCACCCCCGCTCGCTCCCTACCCATCTCTCTCCTTGCTCATCTTCTCCACCCTTATCTCGTTCCTTCTTCGCTAACCTAAACTCCACAATAAAATTTTTAGCCCATACAAATTTATTTATAATGTTACTAAATTGCTCTTGTGGAATCTTGCATAATTTTATCACCTATTACTATATTTTTATGTTCAAAGCTTGTTGGAAATTACTTCAAAAATTGGAATATGAGCATGAAGATAGCATCATCACATTGCATGCTAACTTTCCCATAGATTGCACTCATTTTTTCATTTTTTTCTGTTTATATTTGCTTCATTTGATATTTAAAATTGCGCGTCATGTTGTTTACCTGGAAACAATTGAAGGGGAATTAGATCTATTGGCTAAAAAAATGAGTATACAGAAGCACACAGAGAACATGGAATCAACACTTTGGTCTTTTATGAATTACGAGTAAATGCACTTTTTGTTGACGCACAAATTGAAATCTATGAGATTGCTTGTCGAGCCATGGCAGTTCATTTTCTTACCCTTGAATGTAGTCAAATTTATGTTGGATAAAGAGCTCTCATGGAGGCTAACTTTATAATACCAGTTGAGTTTGCACATATAAATTCAAATACAAATTCAAGGAAAGGTACGACTCCTAGGTGCCCACCCATTAACATCCTCGATGAAAATGCAATTTTTTGTTGGTAGCGTAAAATCTCCCTCTTGTGCCACTAAAATATATTCTTTTATGATCTCTAAATTAAGTTATTTGGGACATTTAATTGATGAATTTTAAGGAGTTCGGGCTTTGAATATTTTTGGGTGACTTTGCTATGATCAAATGCTTTCATAATATTTAGAAGGTATATTAGGTTTTTAGATAAGATGCTACGCTATTATTCTGCTATTAACTAGGCCTTCATGAACTGGTACTAAGTTTACCTATAGGTGTAAGTTTATGGTTAATTATTCCTCTTGAATTTTGGGGAATTTTTTATAGAAGCCACTTAGTGGATTTTATGATGCTTTTGTTTAGTATCAGCTATTTAAATTTGGAGCACAAAATATATTGTTATTTACTCGAATAGGATGGCGAGAGACATCTGTGAATTTCTTAATGATTCTTTGATTTTATTATCATGAGTTATTTAGTTAGGATTGTCATCTCAAAGGACCACATTGAATTATGGGAAAACTTGCTGAAAGAGGATAATTTTAAATCAACACTCGCTAATTAAGTGGGGGACTTCATACCTTATAAACAGTGCTTTATGGTTCATAACTTGCTATGAGCGTCAAGTGCCCATTTACTTGTCTTTTTATTATTTTATTTATTTATTATTATTTTTTATATTTTTTTGCATGGTGATTGAATTTGAATAGTGTTTCTTATAGTAGTGGTATTGTTTTAAATACGCTCATCTGTAAAAGAATTTGAAATGATTTATCTTAGAATGTAATGTCATTTTTTATGTTTAGGATCCTTTTTGGTTATGATTTATGATAATTGATTGATCATTGCTAAATATGCATCTCTCAATGTGTTTTGGATCTCCAGTCTTAAGATATTTTTCCTCTTATTTTGTATAGTAGTCATGACGTCATGGTCCAGTGTTCCGGCAACTAGATGTAGAACCTCATCCCTCTCTTGGTGTAGTTTTCCGGCTGAGGAGATAATCAAAAAGGGAGTTCATGACCCTCGCTTGTTGGTTGNTTAGCACAAAATCAATGAAGGGGAAGGGAAGACCGAGGTGCTAGGAAGAGTTGGGGTGAAAAATATGCATATTAGAAGCGCATATTTATGCCGAAAAGTCTGTTTGAGATATGTTTTGGGCGAATAAGTTATGTTTGTGGTTTAATTACAATACGAGCTAAGATTTCATGAATTCCTGTGATGTCTATAATTTTCAGGTTGTTTAGTCGAACTAAAGAAAAACGTGGGCAAACTCGTCGTAGGACGGCTCCGTTAAGTCAGGTGATCTGGTGCTAATTTTAAAAAATAATTTTCTATAAGTTTTCATATGATTTCTCGTTTGACACAGATACATTTAGAATTTCTTGGATATTATGGATGAATGACTACATTGAGTGTATGATTATAAGCTTATTTTTTCTACGATATATTATTATGCTATGATATATATGACTGCTTATAATATTAATTGTTTGCAGGTATTCTTTTGTTATGATTCATACATGCAATATATGAAATGCCTATGAATGTTTGCTACATGTATTATGCTTTTTGAAATATCATAAGGAATGTTATGGTTAGATTATTGTATGAGTGCTTGTAAGTATGCTATGTAGGGATTGGTATTCCCGAATCTTGGTGTTTAGGCGACGACAAAATTCTGTAAACCTTTGTGATCAGATGTTGACATATCGTAGGAAATCGTTGGTATTATGGGCTATTGATAATTGTTATGTTAGGGGGAACCTTTATCGATAGTTTATATGGTCTTTGAGACAGGGTGATGTCCTATGATATGATAGAACATTGAAATAGTTGAGACCTATACATTTAAAAGTGACATTGTTTTGAAATGATATTACTATGATTCTATGATTATGTGATTATGATGACATTTTTATGATGCTATGATTCTGAATATCTTATAATTATATGTTTATGTCTATGACATACATGCTTACACAATAGTCTTGATTTCTACACTACCTACTTTATTTTTATTTTTTATATGATTCTAGCATATTATGACTTGTGTGTAGACATGTATTGTTTCATATGAACATGCATGTTGTTTCTTTTTCGTATATAAAATTTTATTTTAACTTTTGATTATTTCGCTAAGTTTGTTGTTGTAAACTCTATGTTGTTGCATTTGAAGAAGTGGAAATGAACGGTGAGGCGAGTAGCCAGGTGTGATATGTAGAGTTTTGCTCTTATAATTTTGGGAGTTTGTACAATTTTTGAGTACGTATTTTATTTATATTGGATTTATCAGTCTTGTAAAGTTTTCATGTTTTAAGGTTATGACGCTTCCAGATAAGAATATGAATGAATTATAAAATACAATGTATTACGTATGTTTGCGGCAATTTAATTAAACTAATTCACCACTCGCTGTCTTGATTCTGCAAGTTAGGATGAGTGTTAGTGAAAATTTAATCTGATCGAATTGTCCGCCTATGTCGCACCAAGGGGAGGGTCCAGTTGGGGTGTAACACCGCAAGCATCCTGCGTGATTCATCCTTGTCAGATGATAGCACACAATCTGCTTGCTTCGTCTCTCATGTTTTCTCCTTGTTAAACTTCATTCGAATATTTATGTTCAAAGCCCCCACATCAAGTTCATCCAACTGTAGCCCCACTAGTTTAGTTAACGTATTTTTTTTTCCGACATTACATTTTCTTTTAATATGCAACGTCAACCTCTTTCAAAGATTTAAAGCTGATTAACAAGCAGTTAAGATAAAGCAAGTGATGATGAGCATTTGTCTCTAACTTATTCTAATATGGTAAATTTAACCATTTTCTACTTGATAACTTTTGCGATAATATTTTTCTTATCTTAAATCACACACATATTCTTGCATGCTTTTTTTTTTGAAATAATTTTTTTGGATTCTCATTCAAACTTCGAGTGTTGCTTGCTTCCAGCTGCATCATGTGGACGGTCTTAACCAGTCCGAAGTAAGGCAATTTCTAGAAGCTGAAGAAAACTCAACTAAGAATGTCATACCGTTAGTTGGGAAATCAGGACAAACTTGGGGAGCGGTAAGAGTGCTCGATGCCTATATAGTTTAATCATTAGTATCTTAGATCTTCTTTCTCTTTTCAAAGTTTTACTACTGAAAAATTTTAAATCTGAAGTCTTACATTTGATTTTTATTTAAGTGAAACGTCTTGATGACCTTGAAAACTGATGGTTTGAGATCAGTAGTCTATGTTGGAAAATCATAGAAATGAAGTTTGTAGGGAAACTGTGGAAAGCTGAGAAGGATTTCAGCTGCATGCTAGCGTGGATCGGCCGGTTACCTTAGAAATCATGGAGGATTTGATTGGGGACTACTTTGAAAACCTCTTGATTAGTTTTATTCCCTTCCTACTTTATTTCTTTATTTTCTATTTCAGATTTATTTCATTTCCTAATTTTGTTTCGATATATTTGACAAGTTTGTAATTTAGGATGGATTGTTTTTTCTATATATTTATACATGTACCCTACATATGAATAATGAAAATCAAGGAATTATTTCTCTTCATACCTGTTTTCTACATGGTATCATAGCTCTAATTCAAAACCTATCTTATTTTTACTATCAGACCTCTCTCATTCAGAAGATTCTATTGGCTATGTTGGAATTCCTTACAGACAACCGATAATCCTCCCTACGGATCCCTTTCTCCTTGCAGGCCTCCTACTCGGTTCCTTCCTACACCAAGAATCTCCTCTCCAATTTTCTTCACCGCCAGAATTTCCTACTGCAGGCCCTCCTCCAGCCGGAGCTCTCATTACAACCCTCCTCTGCATTCCTCTACCTCCGGAATTCCTTCATGCAGCTTGAATTGTGGTTATAGGCCCATCTCTACCAGCACTCTTATGCTGTCCCTCCATTGGAGCTTCTCTCTGTAGTTGTAAGTATCGGTGTCAAAAATTGACCCAACACGCAAACATGATTCAAACTTTACTCGAAAAATCTAGGTTAAGGTTAACCCGAATATTTTTTTAGCTGAGTCCTGGTCAGAGAATTCGACCTGTTTATTATTCGGGTCGGGTTCGAGTTGAACCCGAAAACCCAAACATGACCCAAATAAACATGAAATTTAAAGTCTGGTTCCGGTTAGCGGGTCAAGCTCGGGTTCTGGTCTTAGTTTTCGACCTGTTTATCATTTGGGGCTGTTATGGTTGACCCTATTTGGGTCGGGTCATTTTCAGGTTGGACCGCTAACCCGAATTGACACCCCTAGTTATAAGCACCAGGATCTCTGCAGAACATCAGCTATAAGAGACCTTCCTGCAGGGCCATCTCACGCTATTTCCCTTCAGGATCGTAGCAATGGATCTTGCTACTCTCTATCTGTTGATCCTCAACCTATCAAGCCGGTCTTCCAAGGAATCACAACAAGCAACAACAACAACGATAACTTTTTCCAGTAGTCAACTCTCTCCACTGTAGTCAACTAGGAACAATCCTAAATACTCCAAAGGTTGATGACCGAGTACGGGATGAGACGTCAAGCTCTACTCGGAAGGTTATTTTTGAATCAAAGACCAAAGATTATGTCCAAACAATTCCTGAACTCTCTAACTCTATCAAAAATCATAAATTTAATGGCCATATCTCACGAGAAAATTTATCGTTTCTGAGACCACTGACCTTAACAACCGCACATGGAAGAATCGAGATCATATGGTTATGTTTTGGTTAGTCAACTCAATGACCACTGAAGTGAGAGAAAATTTTTTGCCCTACAAAACTGTTAAAGAAATCTCAGAGGCTGCAAGATAAATATATTCCAACACTGAGAACACTGCAAAGTTGTTTGAGATTGAAACCAAGCTTCATGATATTCGTGAAGGAGAACTATATGTTACCCAATACTTTGACACATCGGCAAAGTATTGGCTACACTTGAATATGTTTGAGACATGTGTGGAAATGTTCACATGATGCTGCTATGTTTAAATTCATCACTGAGAAGAAGAGAACCATCAAATTCTTAGTAGTGTTGTCTCAAGAATTGGATGAGGTGAGAGGGAACATCATGGGAAATGGGGGTTCACCAAATTTTGAAAGTTCGACCTTGTACACTCATAATTTCTCCTATGACTCAAAGCACAAGAAGAATCATCCCACATGTGACTATTGCAAGAAGATTGGATATTTCAAGGACAAATGTTGGAAACTTCACTGAAAGCCTGTAGGTTGGAAACCCGGACAGGGAAAACCTCTTTCATCTACCCATGAAGCTTTTGCTGAAGTCAGGAAAGAAGAGAGCATAAAGAAGCCGGTGCTAACTGGAAATGGGGGATCACCAAGTACTGAAAGCCAGCCTGTACACTCATAATTCCTCCCATGACTTAAAGCATAAGAAAAATCGTCCCACATGTGACTATTGTAAAAAGATTGGGCATATCAAAGACAAATGCTGCGAACTTCATTGAAAGCCTGCAAACTGGAAACTTGGACAGGGAAGGAAAGATGAAGAGAAAAAGGCTGATGTTGCTATCTTTTCTGAAGGGTCGGCTGAACCATTCACAAAGGAATAGCTTGAGGTACTGAAAAAATTTCTTGGAGGTAATTCGGAGCAACTCACCAACCTCATGATACACTAAGGTAATATATTGTTTTTCCATCTTTCCCGTAATGGGATATTTAGAACTTGGGTTATAGATTTAGAAGCCTCTTATCAAATGACTAGAGACATCAATGTTATAGTCAACCATCCAGAGCCTTCTATATCTAGATCGGTAAGACTTGTAGATGAATCACAGTCAAACATTATCGAGAATGGAGATGTGGAGCTCTCTCAAGATATAATTATTTTCTTTGTTTAATATGTTCCGCAGTTGGACCGTAATTTGATTTCAATCAGTAAACTTACTCATGATATGAGATGTATGACTAAATTTGTTATAAACTCTTGTGAATTTAGATGGAGTCGGGGAAGGTGATTAACAGTACTGAAATCCATCAAAACTTATAGATGCTCATGAAAAGTCTTTAACTAAACTCACATGATCCCACCTCCATATTTATCTCAAAGTTTTGTTGAGTCAATGTCTTTAAATAATCAAGTCTTGTTATGACATTGTCGCCCGGGTCATTCTAATTTTAATTATGTTGCCAAGTTGTATCTTCATTTGTTTATCAATATGAGCTTAATTTTTATCAATATGAGAATTTTCAATTTATCAAATATACTAAACTTATAATCCAGTACAAACACTCATGCCCTTTTACCATTATCCATAGTAATATTTGGGGATCTACAAAGGTGAAAACTCTAAGTGGGGCAGATGGTTTGTCTCATTTAGTGAAGATCACACTTGAATCACTTGGATATTCCTAATATAGGAGAAATCTAAAACATCCAAAATATTCCAAACCTTCCATGGTATGATTCAAACCAGTTCTAATGTAAAATTCATACACTCAAAATTGATAAAACAAAGAAATAATTAAAACTCAATCATTAAAAAATGAAATCACTATGTGAGTCCATGTATTGATATACCGTAACAAAGTGAGATAGTTGAGAGAAAAAACAAACATCTTGAGATATCCTACTCAATCATAATGCCTCGTTAAGTTCCAAAATAGTTTTGGGGGAAAATTCTCATTGCAGCATACCTTATCAATCGAATGCCTAGCCAAATTCTTAACTTCAAAACACTTTTCATATTTTGATGGTTACTTATCCCCACAAAAGAACTTTTTCTTCTAATATACACTTAAAATCTTTCGACGTGTATCATTTGTTCACGTTCATTCCCATAATCACACAAAACTTGAGCTAAATCTATCAAGTGTATTTTCTCGGCAATGCCACTAAAAAAATTGGTATGAGTGCTACTCTTCAGTTACCAGAAAATACAACTCCATGCATATCATGTTTTTTGAAAATCATTCATATTACCTCAAATTTGATATTTAGGGGAAGTGTGCAGATGAACGTCAATCTTGGGATGCACTTGATGACAACTACATTACCTCACCACCTACTCCATCTACCCCTCCTATCCTGGTTTAGGATGCCCGACCAACCCAACCTGAAGTCCAGAACAAAGAACTTTGTGTACACAAGGAGAAAGAAAAACCTTAAGCGTGGGACGGTTCTATTACATGGAGGGAGGGAAAACAAAGAATCGAGGTATAGGAAGGGAGGGGTCTGGTAAATGAACATAAGGGAGAGATGAAGTGAGAAGTTCAGGAAGCCGAAGAGAGGAAGAGGGAACGAAGAGTCGAACAGGGAGAAAGGAGAAATATGAGGTGAGGAGTCAAGGAACCGAAGGATAATTTTGCTTTATATATTGTCGAGCAACTTACCTAGTTGGTTGTTCGACTTGTCTGTGGTGAAGGAAGACAAGCAGGAAGAGCTTTCGTGCGATGAGGATTGCGTGTAGAGAAGGAAGAAGGAGGCAACATCATCGCGGGTCTGTGTCGGTTGAGCCGCGATCGAAGAAGGAAATCGGTGGATGACATTTTTCTATTTGCAAGAATTAGATCGTGAAGGAAGAAGATGATCTGAAGTCGAGGGCTTGTGCGGGAGATGATCCTTGCGCGCCATTTCCACTCGATCTCAAGCGACCAAGCTGAAGAAGAAAGGGTGGAGGACCCGTGTGCTTGAGATGGGTTTCCGACAATGTTAAAAAAAGTTATTTAATAAATATTATATTATAGATATAAATATAAGCTTATTATTTAGATGCTGAACTTAGTGCAATTAATTCAGGAACTAAAGAAAAATTAGGTTTTAATTCTAATTAATAATATTTAATATTAATATTGATTACCATAATTAAACTTAAAATTTAAATATTTAAATTTTAACTAAAATAGTAAAATACAATAATTATTGATAATTGAATTAAAAAATAATTAAGTAAATTGAATTAAATATTTTATACTTTATAGGTGATAATTTGAAAGAAGTACAAATTAAAGCAAGGAGGTCGTCTATCATCGATGTGAATGCTCATATTCTTTTATCATAGTAATTTTTTATTTCTTTCCGACCAAATGCATTTAGTTTATTATTATATTATTACATACATATGATTTATGGTAAAGAATTTTGTTCATGTTGTACGAATGATTTGTGTTCTCAGCTTTGCTTAATTTATCATTGAATCACGTGCAAGAATATTGACCGTTATGCAATTAAGAATAAAATATTTATTTTAAAATATTAATATTTTTATAATATGTTTGCATGTACATATTTAGTTATGATGACATCACCCCTTGATGATACTAGTGAGGAGACACTAAATTACCCGTGCATGTTTATGAAAAATGATATTGATATTAATGTGTCTTAATTGATATAATTTTTAAACGGTGATATTGTGATGATTGTAAAGATATAAAATGATATTGTTATGCTGTCGATATAGTAAGGTTCTTTAAATAGTATCAAAATTTTTTGTTGATTTATTAAATGTTGATTGACATGCATATTGTTTCCTTTTCTCTTATATTACTGTTGTTTATGAGTAGGAGTATTTACTGGCTTATTTGACTCATTTTATTTTAAATTAACTTTTCAGGTTAATTAAGCGATTAACGATAAGCGTTCGAAGAAATAACATTTATAGAAAATGCGTACATCCAATAACTAAATAATTTTAAATATATTACTTAAATTTAATTTAATTAGTAACTCTTTTATTTGTTAAATTATAGACGAGTATAAAAAAATTAGTTCCCATCGTCTGATCTTTTGTTCCCGTTTTGGTTAATTCTAAGTTTTGAGTCGGATCGTGACTAAAGTGATATTAGAGAGAAGTTTTAAGATTAATTAATGAAATCTAGATGAAAGTGTCAACAAGAAAATTTTAATAATTATAAAAATTAAAGTTAACTCAAAGGAATAATAATTATCCATTTAGGTATAGTGATACACCCGAAACTATAGAAGAAGAGAATCTGATAGAAAATGCAGAAGTACAACCTACTATTGATGTGAACAGGAATGTCCCTCTCAAATGAAGACAGTGATGATTCAGCTGATTCGGGAGTCCAGGTTGCAGTTTATCAGAAGTGATAAAGTTACTGTGGATAAATACTTAAAGATATTTCAAGATTTGCATCCACCATTATTCAAAGGAACTGAAGACCTGATTGAAACTAAGAACTGACTAATGAGGATAGAGAAAATACTAAATGACATGACTTGTCTGGATGAAAGATGGGTACTGCTGCTGACGTTTGTGTTGGATGGGTACTGCTGCTGACGTTTGTGTTGGATGGGAAAGTCGAAATGGCGGCGTGGGCATTGTCAGGAAAAACTAGGGGACATGCCTAATTTGATGGTCAATTCAGAGACATTCCTGGAGCTATTCGAAGAATGGTTTGTACCCCTATCCGCTCGAAGATAGATGCAAGACAGGTTCATCAAGTTGAGGCAAGAAGAGAAGACAATTATGCAGTATGAAATATAATTCAATGCAATGTCGAGGTATGTGCCACAGTTGATCGCAACTACAGAAAAAAAGTGCTACAAATTCCTTTTGGGATTAAAGGATTCGATCAAACAGTCGTTGGTACCTTTAGAGATCGATGAATATTCGGTATTATTGGAACAAGCTGGAAGAGTGGAGATCGACTATCAATCTACTCAGAAGCGTAATGAGATCCTCAAGTGGAATACTACTGAAGAACATGTGGATCAATCAGAGGGATCCAATGGGAAGAAGTCCAAGAACAATTCGAGTGGAGTTAGCAAAGGTTTAACTCATGGTACCGTATTCCCTTGTGACAAATATGGAAGACAACATAAAGGCGAATGCTTGATGGACTCTAAAACTTGCTATTGGTACCGTCAGCTTGGGCATATAATAAGATATTGTTCATCTCTTGGCCAAAGGAGTGCTGAAGATCAGAAATCAGGTGGAGCTCCTTCATAAAAGACTGTAGGTGGACAAAAAAAGGTAGAGTCTACCGCTTCAGCTCCTACCCAAGGTCAACCAAGGCAATGTGTTTGACCTCGAGCATATTCTCTTACCCATAGTGAGCCTGAAGAACCTATTGTTGCAGATGATGATATTTTGAGTTTGACATTTTCTTTTATATATATATATACGCGTACTCAGATCTGTTGGTCGGGCATCTGCTTGTCAGTTATAAGTCCCTTCTGGTTTGAGGTTCGATTCCCCCCGGTGGAGGGTGTAGTACTCAAATTGTTAGGCCCTTTGGGAATGGTCGGGGCTCGTATAGTAGCCTTAGGCCATTTCTTTATATATATATATATATA
>JXCR01148792.1:195033-232224 GCA_002079205.1 Phalaenopsis hybrid cultivar
TTTATATATATATATATATATATATATATATATATATATATATATATATATATATATATATATATATATATATTATATTATATATCTCCTAACATACTTCCTTGCTTCAACAAATGTGTATTGTTATCTAAACTATAATTTATTCACCTTGTATCGAGTATTTACTTTTATAGTGATTACTTTTCATTAATTACCTTAGTCTCATGAATAGTTAATGTTAACTTGCTTGAGATCGTCTGTTCATAAATTTCGAGGGTAAAATTTTTTTGTGAGGAAGATTGTAATGGTTCCGTTACATGGGGGGAGGGAAATGAAGATTTGAGGATGATGAAGGGACGGATAAATGAATAGAAGGGGGAGATGAAGCGAGAAGAGAAGCTGAAGAGAGGAAGAGGAAACAAAGAGTCAAATATGGAGGAAAATGAGGTGAGGAGTCGAGGAAATGAAGGATACTTTCTCCCTATATATTATCGAGCAACTTACCTGGTTGGCCAAGCAACGAGGCTTGCGTATAGAGGAGGAAGAAGGTGATGGCATCGTCGAGGCATTTTAATGTTAACTTGCTTGTGTCGCTATGTCGAGCCGCGATTAAAGAAGGAAATCTGTAAAAGGTATTTTTTTGTGCGGGAATCATATCGGAAGGAAGATGACGAGTCGACATCGAGAGCTCGTGCGGGAGAGGATCCTTGCTCTTCGTGACTGCTTGATCCGGAGCGATCGAGCCAAAGAAGAAAGGGAGGACTCGCGTGCGGGAGATGGGTTTTTGACTGTAATTAAAGGTAACTTATTTAATAAATATTATTATATATATAAATATAATTGTATTATTTAGATGTTAAACTTAAGTGCAATCGATTCGGGTTTTTAATTCTATTTAATAATAATTAATATTAGTATTGGTTACCATAATTGAACTTAAAGTTTAAATATTGAAATCATAACTAAAATAGTACAATACAACAATAATTGATAATTAAATTAAAACATAATTAAATTGATAATTAAATATTATATACTTTATTGGTGATAATTTGAAAGTAGTAATACAAGTTAGAGCAAGTAGATTGTCTATCATCGAGGTGAGTGCTCATATCCTTTTACTATATAATATTTTGTTTCTTCTCGACTAAATGCTGTTGTAGCTATAATAGTGCATACCCATGATTTATGGTTCTAGTGAATTTTGTTCATATTGTACAAATGATCTGTTTGCCTTGCTTTTCTTAATTTATCATTGAATCACATAAAAAAATACTGATTGATATGCAATTGAAAATGAGATATTTATTTTTAAAAAGATAATATTTTTATAGTATGCTTGTAAGTGCATGTTTGACTATTATGAAGTTACCCCTTGATAACACTAGTGGGGAAACACTAAAGTACCTATGCATGCAGATGGACAATGATATTGAAATTAATGTCTTAATTAACACAATTTTTAGACAGTGCTCCTATGACGATTGTACAAATATAAAATGATATTGATATGCTATTGATATAGTAAAATTATTTGAATAACATCCAATATTTTTATTGATTTATTAAATCCTGTCTAACATGCATATTGCTTCTTCTCTTATATTTCTGTGGTTTATAAGTTTGAGCATTCACTAGTTTGTTAGCTTATTATTATTTTAAACTAACTTTTTAGGTTAATTAATTGATTTAACGATAAGTGTTAAAAGATGTAATATTTATAAATGACACGAACATCCAATAATGATATGATATTAAATATATTACTTTAATTTAATTAAATTAGTGACTCTTTCATTTGTTAAATAGTATAAAAATATAGAAAATTTAGTTCTCACCGTTCGACCGTCAATTTCTATCTTTCTTAATTTCAGGTCTCGGACTGGGTTGTGACAGAGCATGTGGAAAACATCTTGCAAGGACAAAACTGCTCAGACTGAAACTCGAGTCCACATTCACATAAAATTTTGGGTGAGTCTAGTACTCATGAGCTATCTTTTTCTATTTCTAATGTTGGTGACTAGGAAAACTGCATTAGATATCCAATTTAGGAGTATGTAGCTTATGGGAAGCTATCCTCATCTTACAAAGTTTTTATTTTTAACTTTGATACCATGCAGATTCTGTAATTCATTCATGAAGCTCTAGAAAATCCAGAATGTTTGAAAATTTTTGAAGAGAAGATTCGAGTATTAAAGCATAATGAAAGATGAATTCTTACTAAACTCTTGATAAGAAGCCGGTTGGGCGCAGATGTGTTGCTCAACGTCAAATATAAAGCTTATGGAGGTATTGAGCGATTCAAAGTTAGACTTGTTGCGAAAGGTTCACTCAAGCCTATGGATCAACTATCAAGAGACTTTTGCACTTGTTGCCAAACTTAATACTTTTAGAGTTGTCCTTTCAATAGCAATTAACAAGGATTGGGGACTGCATCAATTTTACATAAAAAATGCCTTAATGAATAAGGATTTGGAAGAAGTGTACATGGATATACTGCCAGTACTTGAGAATGATTCCAATAAATACCTACTATGCAACTCAAGAAGTTTCTATGGGCTTAAGCAATCACCATTGCGTGGTTTGACTGATTTGTTAAACCATAAGATTTAATGTGTATTCTCAAGATAAAACCGTTCATACTCTGTTTGCAAAATACCCTTAAGGAGGTAAGATTGTTGTACCAATAGTATAGATGGATGATATGATTCTCACTAATGTTGATGAAAGAGAGTCTCAAGATCAAAGAAGTGCTACTGAGTTTGAAATCAATGACTTAGCAATCATGAGATATTTTATAGATATGGAGGTAGCAAGGTCTATCATTATATCATAGAGAAAATACATTCTAGATATATTAAAGAAAATAGGGATGATTGGATGCATCTATTGGAGAACATGCTTGCATCCAATAGGGGAGAAAAAAGTCTGTAGATAAGGGAAGATTTTAAAGGTTGGTAGGAAAACTCATCTACTTGTCATATATGATGCTAGATATTGCATACTCAGTCAACATTGCAAGCCAACACATGAATAACCCACATGAAGAGCATTTGGAGATGACATACCAGATTTTGAGGTTTCTCAAAAAGACTCTTTGTTATGTATTAATTTTTGAGAAAATCAGAAATAAAGAGGTAAAAGTTTACACTGATGCAAGTTGGACTAGGGAACTTATTGACAGACTCCTATGTATGGGAAAATTTGGTTTCAAGGAAAAGTAAGAAACGTGTTGTTTCTAGAAACAGTGCTGAATCAGTGTGTAAGGCTATCACCTCTGGAATCTGTGAAGGGATCTGGATTCATAAATTGTTAAAAGAATTGTGATGTACCTCCAATAGTCCTATACAATTGTTCTGTGATAGTAAAAAAACTATTAGAATTGCCAAAAATCTTGTGCATCATGACAAGATCAAGCATATTGAAGTTGATAGTCACTTCATCTTTGAAAGGTTAACGGGAAAACTATATGACCAAGCGTCATCTCGACACACCAACAAGTTGATGACCAAAGCTCTTCCTTTGAACACGCCAAAGATCAATATCAAGTTTGGTCTCTACAAAATCTACCACCTAGCTTGACAGGGAGTGTGAAAATCTATGAAGGATTTCGGCTGCATGCTAGGGTGGATTGGTCAACTACCATAGAAATCATGGAGGCTATGACGTTGATTAGTTTTATTATCTTTATATTTTATTTTTTTATTTTTTATTTAAGATTTATTTCATTTCCTTATTTTGATTAGATATGTTGGTAAGTTTGTAAATTAGAAGGATTGTTTTTCCTATCTATCTATCTATATATCTTGTGGATAATAAAATTTTAAAAATCATTTCTCTTCAAACTTTTTTTCTACAGAAACAATAGGAAATGAGTGTATATCATGGAAAATGGTTATATTGACATTATCCAAATAAATTATTGACCTAAAAATTGTAAACCAGGGGGGTGTGGATCATGAAACCCCTTCAGTAGAATGAAGTTGAACTCATAAATATACACTTAACAATACATATTGGATCAATCATAGTCACAATTGTGATTCGCCAAATCAAGAGGCAGAAGTGATTCCCTTCCACCAAGTAGTTTATAGCGATGAAGAGGCCGCACTCCACCAATTTGGCATAGATATCAAAGGAGAGTCTATGATATTTGAGTAAAGATTGATTTATCAGATTTTGATGGTAGTATGGATTTGTATTAGTTCATCTATTGATTTTAGATAGGGGAACATGTTTTTTAGTATAAGGATATTCCACCTGACAGAATGGTTAAGCTAGCTATTACTAAGTTAAGAAAAAAAATTCTTCCTTGTGGTGATAGAAATTGAAATATATTTGACAGCGGGAAGAGAATAGTAAGATTACCACTTAGTCTAAAGATGAAAAAGGGAGATGCAAAACATGTACTTACCATCGCATTACATTCATGACATAAATCTCTTGGTAGAAGCGTACACGGCTAAGTTTGAGCTTTTTATGCTAAAGTGTGAGCTATTGGATCCAAATTATTGGACCTCGAGGAGAACAACATAGCTTGATATTTTGTTAGGATTGAGAAGACCGCCCATTGGCAATGTGGTCTAATTACAATTCTATTGGACATGATAGGATGTTCAACCCCAGCTTTGAAGGTGGAGAGACAACACAATAATATCAGGTGCATACCACCCTTCAAATGCAAGTCAATTCTAATATCAAGCTGTAAATGTACACACAATGGACCATCATAGCCTACCCCACTAGAGAAAAAAAAAATAGTTCAGAGTGGAGGCCTCTAGAATTCCCAAATTCGTCCTAGCAAGGAAATGCTTCAAGTGCTGCGATTTTAGTCACATTGTGTTTGATTGTCTAAATAGAAGGGTGCTATCTTTCACTGAACAGAGTGCAGTGGAGGAAGCAGAGGGTTAAGAACTAGAGAAAGATAGTGGATAGGAATACCAACTACCCTCAGATGAGGGAGAGATGTTGCTAATCCGACGAGTCCTTTAGGCCGAGCTCACGAGAGAGCAACCGATGCTCCACCATAATATATTTCGTAACTGTTGCACTGTGAAGGAGTGCAATTTCATTATGAATGGAGGCATTTGTGAAAATGTGGTATCCACATGTATGGTGGATAAATCGAGCCTCATTGCTCAGAAGCATTCCTAACAATATTCTCTGTCATTATTGAAAAAATAAAATAAAATCACAGGTGACAGGAGATATCTCGTGGAGTAATATGGGAGACAAGTTGCAGGATCAGGTTTAGTGTGATGTCATGCCTATGAATGCGCGTCACATTTTTTTGGGTCAATCGTGGTAATATTACAAGGGTACACTTTATGATAGCCACAAAAATACTTATTAAGGACGGGAAGTGTACCATACTTATGCGTTGAAGGCGTTGGTCTTGATGGTTACTTTCATAAAGACAATTTTTTGGCCTGTGTTTCTATAGGCTATGAGAGGCACGAGTGAAACTGGTCTTTATGATGTTAGATGACCATGCCATGGAAGACATGATATCTGAGGTAGTGCGGCCTCATTAGAGGAGTTTCGGGATAATATGACTTTAGTTTACCCCAAGGTTGCCATTATTAAAACAGTCCAACCTGTCATCGCTTCAGATAAAAATGAGAAAATTTTAAGCAACTTTTAGAAGATCCTATAGAGTAAGCATGGTGTTAAGTTCCAGTTCAGTTCAGCAGTGTCTCAACCAACAGATGGTCAGGCAGGAGGGCTGAACTACAATATTGTAAATCTTTTTAGGTGCTTTGTGTGAAAGAACATATTATAGTGAGATTTAGGTCATTCTAAAGAGGAATAAGAAGTTTCTCTTAGCGATTCCATAGACCACAGACTGCGAACTGTAGAATGCGAGATCGTGGGAAGTCGCAATTTAGGTTACAGTGCACCCGATAGAGCCACTTGAATTTTTCTATTTTTATCATATTTCTTTCCTTTTGATTTATTCCCTATTCCATTATCTCCTCTTTCCTTATTTCTTATTTTTTAATTTTTAATTAGACATTTCCTATTAGAAGACTATTCATACGCGGTGTTCTGTTGTTTGTAAAGACATTTCTGTCTTGTTTTTTTTTTTGTTTTTAGAGATTGTATTCTTTGAATTTTTAAATAATGAGTGTTGTATCCTCTTCCCTTTGTAATTTTTGGATATGTATCCTGCTCCGGAACAGGTGGTGGATCCTCCCCACATCTCGTCATTCGTGACTTACTGTATTCAACGGGACAGCCGCCGAACATCGTTTATCTCCCTCTAAATGCCGCCGAATGCTCATATTTTCATCCCCTTGCTATTTCACAATCACCACCCCACTAAATTCACTTTCTAATCATCAGCTAGGAGCACTAGAACGGTATCGGTACATGCCATTTTTAATGTGATATCTTCTTTGAAGCCAAATTACTTTAACTAGCGTTGAGGCTTACATTGATGAATTTTGAAGAAGGAAATTTTCATATGTTATCTATTGAAAACAGGTTCTCTATTAAGGGTGTTTACCCTCTAGAAGTTATACATGTTTATTAGTAGAGTCTTCTGTAGTTACGAAGATAGTGGAATGCTATTAACTAATAACCTTAATAATTTCTTGATGACTAATGATTTGGGAGCTTAATTACTTCCATTTCTAAATGATTACAACTCTAATTGTGGGGCTTTAGACTTACTCATGTTAATTTAGTTTAATATTGTTGATTGTTTCTATTTACTTGAGTTTCTTGTCTTTATTCTTTGCATTTTGATCACCACCATTATTAGCTTCTTCCCAACTATTTGGGGTAAGCTTGTTTTTTCTTCTTTGCTAATTTGATTAGCTCGGTTGAGCCCACCAAGGAATCAAAATAGCATTTATGATGATGAGATTTGCTCTTTTCCTTGCAAATATTGTTACATTGAAAAAATAAATCCGAAAGTGCTGTAAGATTTTTCTCACTTGCTTGCATTTTAATGATAATCTTTGATTTAAATCTCAAAATGGCCTTCAAACTATTTGGATATGGCCAATTTAGTCTCAAAGTTTTGCTGTGCTCCAATATAGTTCCCAAGCTATTAAAAATTTATTCAAAATGGTCCGTAGTGTGGAAATTATGACACCAAAATATTCTCAATTTAGTTTCTCGACCGTATAAAATTGATCTCAATCTAGTCCTAATGGACCAAATTGGATCAAGTTTTAATAATTGGGTGACTAAAGTAGAACATTGTAGAACTCTGGGATTAAATTAGCCACATCTGAATTTCTGACAATCAGGGGAATATTTTGAAATTTAACATGATAATGCTTTGTTGTTGGTTAAATTTCTCATCAGTATGTGAGTTATTTGTTGGTCATCAACTTTTGTTTTGGCTTTGATCAATCATAGTTGATTCTTTTCTATTGTATCCCTTATTGAACATTATTGGTGTGTGGACTTCGAATTTTCAGGCAATGCGGTCTACTCCTGATTCATTAAAACCTATTTACATATCACCCGGCCATCGAATATCTATAGATTCATCCGTCAGAATTGTCAAGCTGTGCTGCAAGTTTCGTGTACCCGAGCCAATCCGACAGGTAGGTTATACATCATGTCTATTGAAACAACGGCAACTAGGGCTTGTCCTATGTTGAGGAATTTGGTGTTGATAACTTGGTGCTTCAAAATACTTTTCACAGGCTGATATTAGATCAAGATTATTTCTGCAGAATTTGGGAGGATCAGAAAATCTTACAATCTGGTATGCCAGGTTTCTTTCTTATTCAATGATATTTTTGTTTGCAAAAGCTTTAATTTGAAATATTTGAATAAAATGTTATCATATTTCAGCTTGAGATATTATTATTATTGTTGAGGCCGCAATTTCTATTTGATTACCTGGAACTTTGATGCAATTTTCAAAGCACTTGAAAAATTGAGTCTGCAAGTTTTGAAAATTATTTGAAGGATCAAAAAATTTTTGAATTTCACAAATTTACAATCAAAATATGTTTGTTGTTGTAATGATTACAATGACTCTAAATTTGTTTGAATTGGAGCATATTTGAGCCTTAAATTCGTCGATTTTGTGTCAACCGAATGGCTTGATGTCACTCTTGGATTGAAAGGTGATGCACCTCACTGACATGGGTTCATTGTTTGTCACAACTAGGTTTGTCAACCTTGCATGCAGTGTCTAATTAAAAAGTGCCCCGTGGAAATGCCGGGCCCAACACTAAAACAATTAAAAATGTAATATTTTTATTACACTACCCAGCCTGAGTCCCACCCAAAGCCTCTGAAAAGCGTCTTTTCGTCATTTTCAGATCCCGCCAATTCACATATTTTGTCATTTTTGGATCTCGCCATTTCGGAAAAAGCATATTTTGTCTTCTTCAGGTTTATGGTTTAAGCATTTAGTCATTTGCGTGCTTTTTTCATTTGCATTCGTATTCGGTAGCCAGGGTTATCTACCCGATGGAATTCTCTCTCGACTAGGAAATTTTGATGGAATCACAAAATATTTGCTAGAACTATGCTAATGAGGTGAGTTTATCTGTGGCAAAAAAATATTCAGCAGGTGAGTTTAGCTGGGACCAAAATTATTCGTCAGCGAGGTTTTGTTGGTTTTACTATAGTGATGTGTAGCATGGTGTTTAGGGTGTATGTTGTGTTTTTTGTTACTCATGTGAACTTTCTTGTTTTGATTTGTTATTGCAGTGTTGCGATGATTTCTAGACAGTGTTACTCTGTATTTTCTTGTGCTATTTTATGATTTATATTGTTAATGGATTAAATTATTCGATTTTATTGGAGTATTATTCTTGTCGTTGTTATGGTATTGTTACAGTGTTATTTTGGTGTTATTATTGTATTTTTTGTTTGTAATGTTACCGTTATGTTGGTGTGAGGATGTGGTGTTATTTATGTTTTATCATGGTGTTATAATTGTATTATTGGATCTAATTATCCAGTTTTATTGAAGTGTTATTTTGGCGTTTAATGGTATTATCATCGCGATATTGTGGCGTTTTTGTCTATATTATTGACTTATAATGTTAGTGGGGTGTTATTTAAGTATTATAATGGGGTTGTGTTAGTGGATCTAATTAATGGGTTTTATTGAGTGTTTTTTAGTCATTATTGGTGTTATGCTGGTGTTATTATGATGCTATTATGAGATTATTTATGTATTATTGGCTTTTAATGATACATTTGTGTTGGAGTGGAGAAGTGATGATATGTAGGTATTTTTTCATGGTGTTATACTAGTGTTATTGGATCTATTTTGGAGTGTTATTTTGCCGTTGCAATGATATTATGTTGAAATTTGCAAGGTCCCTGAGCCTAAAAGTGTTTGCAATGATCCACTTGCGGACAACTTGCTTCGTGCAGTTGTCCATAATGAGAAGGAAGCCTTGAATAATATTGTGCTTAAGCACATTAAATTGGATTTACTGTGTGAATGTATCACAGTGGTTTTAGACCAAATTCAAAGAGGATTAAGACAAATAACTTCATTTGTGGTAAGACTGATTTAATGAAAGAATTGAATCACAATGTCACGTTGAAGTTCAAAAAAGCGGACACAAGGACTGGTTGTTCAGCCATGATCCGATATGCCATTGATGTTGAAGGTAACTGATCGGTTAAGAAATTTATAGAAAGTTATAATCATCCTTTGGCGGCGAATGATGACAAACATTTATTGTGTTTCAGTAGATGAGCGACATCAATGCAGACGTCCTCAGATCGATGACACAATCCGGGATTAAAACAAGCGATGCATTTAATTTTCTAGCTACAAAAGTTGGGGGAGTGGAGAATCTTGATTGCACAAAGAGGGATGTCTATAATTTTATACAAAGAGAGAAGAGTTCAAATTGAACATGGAGATGCTAATTTTCTAATATAATTGTTCACTGAGAGACAAGCTGAGGATACCATATTTGCATGGAACGTCCATTTTGATGAGTCAAATAGTTTGTTAAATTTTTTTTTGTAGTGATGGGATTTCAATGATTGATTATGACTGTTTTGAGAATGTCATTATATTTGATACAAATTATACACTGAATAAATACAATTTGTATTGTGTTTTCATTGTCAGTGTAAACCACCACTGGTAGAATATTCTCTTTGGAGCTAGTTTTTTGTCAAAGAAATAATTGACTCATTCAAGTGGCTATTCAAATTCTTTATTCGGATAATGGATAACAATAATCACTGACCAGGATCAAGCAATGACTAGAGCCATTGAATACTGTCTGTCATACACTAGACATAGATTATGTCAATAGCATATATACAAGAAATCATATTAAAAAATCTATTGTGGTGTGGGTAGTAAGAGAGTCAATGATTTCTTTTATAAATGCATGAGCAGATGTGACTCCAAAGACGAGTTTGAAGAAACCTGAAGTACAGTGACTGAGAAAGAAAATCTAAATGAGAATGTTTGTTTGAATAATTTGTATAATATCAGACATAAGTGGTCAACAACCTTCAATAAAGAAATATTTGAAATGGAGATCCTATCTACTCAAAGAAGTGAGTCAACTAATAATATCTGTCATGGTGTCTCCAAGCCAACTAGCAACCTCATTGAAAGTTTTTTGGGTCTTGAAAATGTCATGAAATCTTGGAAAAAGAATGAGAAGGATGAATATTTTAAATGTGAATAGTCTACAATTGTTCTTGCTGTAGAAAGTAGTTCCGTGTTGAGACAGACAACTTTAATTTATACGAGGAAGTTATATTTAATGTTTGAAACAAAGTTATTACATGGTTTGTGTGGACTTGCTGTGGAGTTCGCTGCCAACGGGGATTTAGAATTTTGCATTAGAAACTTCGATAATAATGACACAAACTTACCCTGGATTGTTAAACTGGACAGAAGTAATTATGAAATTACTTGCAGTTGTAAAAATTTTGAAATGATGGGTTTATTATATATTGACACTCCAAGGGTTCTTAACCTTGAAAATATAATAAAGATCCCTGATAAATACATATTATTGTCGTGGTCTGTTCATGAAAAAAGGGACATATATAACAACTATGGTTATAGACATCTCAAGGAGTCACAAATGTTACCACGTTATTCAAGTAGACTCATATATCGCACACACGTTCAAAAATTTGAATATTAAATCAGTACCACAACGCAAGGTAATGAATTGGCTGGAAAGTACGTGTTGGAGACATTCAAGAAACTAACAATCGATGCTGATGCCATATTGAGTGGGAGAGAACCTCAGGAAAAACCAAAATCAAATAAGAAAAAAACATCGAATAAAGAGCGCGCAATTTGAATGATCCAACAAAGATGCGTCTAAAAAGAATATCTAATTCAAGGTTAAAAGGCTATTGGGAGAAAAACAAGAGAGTAAAATCTAAAATACTACTGAAATATTACCGAAATACAACCACAATCAAATAAGGGGTAATTGTAATATTCCACGGCAAAACAAATACAATAATACTCGGACACAACCATAATAAAGAAATAACACATCAGTTATGAAAAACTTTCTTACGAGAAATATAACCGCAACATAAATAAGAACATTGTACTAGCAGGTATCTGTTGTATAAATGAATAATAATTTTTAGGTGCTCTAATATGAATAAGGATATTTAGGTCATTGATAGTATGAAACAACAACACAATAACTTGACAAAGAATAATTGTAGGAAATATACTATTCTAATAATAGTGCAAATAATTGTAGGAAATTTATAAGCATCACGCAAAAAAAATATGATCTTTTTGAAAAACAATAATGAAGACGACATTAGATACTGTAATGCCAGAGCTTCTCATTATACGAATTGAAGATTTTAAAAAATTATTCAATATTACTCATTTAAATTTCAAATGACTTTTTTATTCATTAGTAAATAGATATTTTGAATGTGTATGACTATGCAACAATGTGATTTTGTGATGATAGAACCATGTGATGAATCATATAACAACAACAATAATACTCAGACACAACCATAATTCAGTATTCCAGTTTAATAACTTTTAACTAAGGGACAAAGTCCACATACCGAGCTCATATGCTAACTCTGCCTTGAATCTTGACTTGTCTGTCTGTCAACTTAGCTCCTCACTCCAGTCACATCTATAGGTCTGTACTAATTTTTTAGTGAATTTACAGACAAACATGCAACTATCAATACTATTATTTTGAACAGAACACCTTTAATGATTGAAAGTGACCACTTCGCAGGTTTGCCCCTAAAAGATTTTTCAGCATCTCTTGCAAATTGAGTGATCTACAAAGTTTAATGTGAGATTGATTAGTGTGTGACCAATGCTAAATCGGATTGACAAATTATGTGGAGTATACTTACAATGTTGTGACACATGACTTTGTGCATCTGATTGGGTAAGGAATCATTTATTCTCCATTTCCTTTCTTTCAAATCTGCAACCAACAATATCAGTATTGGTTGTGCACAATAGAAAACAAGATAATGTCAGCATTTTTAACCTCTTCCTTTGTGATATGGCGCACAAACGCTGAGGTGTTACCCATTTTATGATACATTTGCATGAAAATACCCACTTTTAATGCTTTCATGGAGTATATTAAAAGTTTAATCAAACTGAATCAATAATTACCTAGTATAATGACAATACATATAGGTAAGATCTATATAAAGATAGTGTTATTCTTCCTTCTAGTTAAAATGGCGGCTAAGGCATCAACATTGTCATTTGCAATCTAGCCTTTGCATAGTAAATCTCCCATCCCATTGCGATCTATTAAAATGACAACATTACTTATCATAATATCCTTCCTGCAGAGTATGCACAAATCTTTGTGGCACTTTAATATAAGACAATTGCAATGCATTACAAAAGATGAAGATTTACTCACGGCTCAGTGTATTTTGACATACATTGATCAATCACTCATTGCATTTCAATACATATCATTGATCTGTCAAGAAAAATGATGTGAGACTCCGCTGAACAAGGCTACAAAACAAAAACTCTTTTGAAGTAGATAATGTCAAATTAGAAATTATCGGACACTATAGAAAGTCATTTTCAAATACCATGCATGATCCTCTTCATGGACACCTTATGGCTGATCTCCTAAACTTGTCAATTTCAGGGCTAGTGATTGAGCATCCTCCATTGTTCCTTCTACTTTTTCATATTCAATTTTTTCGTTATTCTTCTCCAATGTGAGTGGTATGTACAACAGGTGATATAATTATTTGCAGACTCATCTTTACAATTCTATCTATAGTATTGTCTGAAGTATCTCCAATTGATTGTTCGCTAATGACTGAACTATCTATTATTAGTTCCTTTGTTATCGTTTGGTAGTCGCCCTTTCTGACGTTAGTTTTTACAACGACGTCCCTTTTTTTCTTTTCAATTCAAAATCAGTGAAAGGGGAACTCAATTTTTTCTTTCTTCTGCTTTGTCTGCCCTTAATCCTTTGGATTAAGCTGATTATGGAGTGTTCATGAGAGCCTCTTCTTGTTAACCACTGTCTTCAACAGTGCCTTCTTCAACACGGGAGATTTGGTGGGATTAACTCTTCGTTGAACTCATTATCTACGTCAACAGGAGGGATTCCAACAGGAGAGGATTGGTGGGCTCCCAGATCGTTAATCTCATTCTCTTCATCACGAGGGGAGGGTGGGTACCATAATCTTATTCCAACTCTTTGCCTTTATCAGTTCTTTCGTTTACAGATTTTTCAAACTTATTCTAAAGTTTCAACATTTACCCTTGCAAACCCGACACTCCTACAGTTATTATATTTATTATTCCATGAAATTCCGTAAACCATTTCTCTTGGCCTTTATTACTTTCAGGTTTTATTTATTGCAGTGTACGTTGGCTCTGGGACGATGTCGCCTGAAATGATTGACCCCATATCATATAGGTTCATGATTTTAGAATTGCGTAGCTGGAGCTGGACTAAGTAGTCCTTCCTCTTGATTGGCGAGCAAATTAAGTTCATCTTCTTTCAGATAAAAAAATTGAACATAAACCTGCAATTTATTTCAGAAATAAACACTTTAATAATTAAAACTCCCCAAATTACATTAAGATTTATTTTTAAATAATTAAATGTAACACTTATATGACACCTAAATGACACATAAGTAATACCTAACAATGTAAATGACTTGTATGTTCGGTGTTGAGCATCTTAAAGACTATATCAATCTGTGATGAGTTCTAGCTTACGTTTGTTTGCCACCTTAATATTCGAGGTCTGGCCTTAGAAGTGGTATGAGTGACCAAAAAAGTGTGTTCATAAAACCAAAACTGTGTAAAAAATAAGTAATATTTAGCTTTGCACAAAAAAAAAAATGTTTTGTGAGGTTTATACGAGATACTAACCGTTAACAAAAAAGGAAAACCATTGATATATCCCAAAGGTCGGTTCTGTCTTATTTTAATGGCTACTGCATTGATTTGCTCAATGAGGAATTCACAGAGTACAACAGACCAGTTAAATGTGGAGAAAATTTGTACATTTTCGCCAAGATGTAAAGTTTTTTGGGCACACTAAAATCACTAGAAGGAAAAAATAAATTTGATAACAAAAATTTTAAAAACAATTTATCAAAAGGGGTAGAAAACTCCCCGATTGCAAATTTCAAAATATCATTCTTCATTTGTCGGGCATCCACACCACAAGATGAAATTTTTTTCCATTTCGACACTTCTTCTCTATTTGACATGACTATCAGCAGAACAACTTCATCAGACATTATTCTTAGCTCTTTCCCTCCTTTTATGAATACCATTCTTTCATAGTGTCAACATTGCAATATTTGCAGTGTCAAGACACTGTCTTGAGATAAGGAGAGCTAAAAAAACTGATCAATATTCATTACTTTTAGGTCATTCATAGTATTCTTAGATATGACAGACCTGACATTATCAAACACATCTCTTACTACAGATGATCGATATCTACAACTCATGTACATTGGGTTCACAAACCTACAAAAAAATATAATACACCAAATTTTAGGTGTCATTTAGTCATTATTAAAGTGTTATTTCAATGTCATTTAGTCTTTATTAGGGTGTTTAGGGTTGACAGGTTAGGAAGAGGTTTTATTTTGGCGTTATTGAAGTGATATTTAAACGTTATTATGGTATTATTTAGGTATTGTTCTAGTATTATTTAGGTATAATTATGGTTTTATTTCGGTGATGTTCTGTGTATTAACACAGTATGATTTTGGTCTGACTGTGGTGAGTTTAGTATTATTTAATAAATTTAGGTATTGTTCTGATATTATTATGATATTATTATGATATTATTATGATATTTATTATAATATTATTTCAGTGTTGTTCTCTGTATTACTTCGGTATGATTTCGATGTGATTGTGGTGTTAGTATGGGGTTATTTCACAACTTAAGGTATTGTCTGGTCTTATTAAGGTATTATTATGGTATTATTTGGGTGGAGTTCTGTGTTTTAATTCGGTATGATTTTGGTCTGACTGTGGTGTCAGTTTGATATTATTTAACAAATTTAGGTATTGTTCTGGTATTATTCTGATATTATTATGATATTATTATAGTTTATTTCAGTGGTGTTCCATGTATTACTTCGGTCTGATTTCGGTGTGGCTGTGGTGTTTGTTTGGATTTAGTATGCAGTTATTTCACAAATTAAGATATTTTTATGGTATTATTAAGGTATTATTATGATATTATTTAGGTAGAGTTCTGTGTTTTAATTTGACATGATTTTAGTTTGACTGTTGGGTTAGTTTAGTGTTATTTTGATGTTATTTAACAAATACAATGTTGTTTCTGATGTTTATTTGATTTGATATTGTGTTATATTGATATTATTGGGTAAACGCGTGGTGATATTTAGTTCAGACTACTATGATATCCGGGCTCTGGTCAAATACTACTTAAATATTACTCAACCAAGTTCCGACTACAAAATATTTATACTAAGATTGAGTGACCTCAACAACAGTTGTTTGAACTAAATGTCTGAGTGGTTTGTTTTTGGGTTTTTAGATAAACACAACTATTACTCATTCAAGTGGCTATTTAGAATATTATAGGATGAATTTCTAAACTCGGTTAACATAATCTTTTCAACGAAAGTACATCCACAAAAATAAAAAATTACCTAGATGAACCCTCTTGGATGTCCTTCTTTCTATGCTCTTTGGCTTCATTCTTCTTGCGCTCATTAGTCACCATTTTCAAATGCTCTTCAGTTTCCATTATTATCGGCTCTTCGGTTTCCATTTTCATAGAATTCTCTTCGGTTTCCGTTTGCCTAGGCTCGACTTCAATCTTCTTAAGCTAATCGGTAAGGAGAATGGGTGAATTTACTTCGACCGGCGAACGGCAACCCTAAACCCTAAGCTATCTGATCCAAGAAAGCAATGGAAAACCATAAACGGGTGGTGAATGACAATATAATGATCTCACGACCCTCGACCCTTGGGCGACGGTTTTCCTTCCAATATAATGATCTCACGTTTCATATTCGGCGTGTGGTTTAATTTTTAGGAGATTGGACGGGAATTGGGCCGGGTCGCACAGTAAAAATATTACATTTTTTATTTTTTTGGTGTTAGGCCTCATATTTCCACGCGGCGAGTTTTAATTGGACACCACACGCAATTTTGCGTGCGGTATCTGGACCGAATAATTTTTCCAATATGGGATCTACAAAATAATAATTTCATACTCTCCCTTGACATGCAAATGCGAGGTTGGCTTCTAATCATGTCAATATGCATCGGATTACATGTAGTTCATCCTTTTACATCTTATGGACTCTATAGGCCTCTGATTCAAGTGTCATTCATGTCTGTAAATTACTCTCCAAGTGTAGCTTTAGGAGAAGGAAAAATAATCATTCATCTTCAATTTCCTAAGAACCGGTTATAAGATAAGTAGCAGGAAAAGTCCACCAAATTAGGAAAGTCATAAAACCACCCATAAAATTCCCATGCTAGAAAAAGGAAACAAAAATAACTAATAATTGAAAATTCTAAAGTAGAAAGTACCAAAAATACTAAAAAAATAAGTTCTTAAATTTCTGACACCTCCTCAAGTTGGAGTATATATATTTATCACACCCAACTTGCTGACAAAGAGTGCAAAACTAGGTCTGAAAATTTCATTGGTGAGGAAGTCTGCTATTTGTTGTGCAGTTAGAATGAAAGGCATGTAAACAACTTCACAATCAATCTACAATTTATAAAGTGTTTATCAATCTCCACATATTTTGTGTGATCATGTTGCATTGGATTTTCTATAATGCGTATATCAATTTTATTGTCACAACACAACTTCATTGACATGTTTATTGGGATCCACATCTTTTCAAGAATTCTCTTCAACCATAACTTCTCACATATTTCATTAGCCATAGTCCTATATTCTACCTCGTCATTACTCCTCAGAATCACTCTATTTCATATTTTTCCATGTAACCAGATTTCCCCAGATATAAGTATAGTATCCAAACGTTGATCTCCTGTCAATAACGGAGCCCGCCCAATCTGCATCAGTGTATGCCTCTATGTTCTGTTGTGTGGACTTCTAGAAGAGTAAGCTTGTGCCTGGTGTCATTTTTAGGTATTTGAGAATCCTATTAATTGCTTCGAGGTGTTTCTCATAGGACAAATGCATATATTGACATACTAAAATCACAACAAAGGCGATATCTAGCTGTGTATTTGATAAGTCTATCAACTTTCTCACCAACTTTTTATCTTGAACTGTCTTTACTTTATTTGGATTAATTGGGATGTCTGCAGGCCTACAACTATCCGTCCCAATTTTATTTAGAAGATCAAGAACACACTTTCGCTGTGAAACAACAATCACTTTTTTTGATCTAGCAACTTTTATGCCAATGAAATATCTCAAAGATTCTAAGTCATTGGTCTCAAAAACTGATGAGAGAGAAATCTTTAAACTGTTCATTTCATATATGTCATCTCTGGTGAGAATTTTATAGTCCATATACATAATTAGTATGATATTGGCTCGCTCAATACCTCTTGCTATTTGTCGGACATGTGTTAGATCTGGGGTGGATGTTTCTCTAAGGGGACAAACTTAAGCCGACTTAATTGATAGAAGGCTTTGTATCAGTTAATCATATCTTTATTATTCAATGGATAAAAAGTCATTTGGAAACATGTATTGCGACTGTGACTGTAATATGATGATAACATTTGACGACAACCATTATGTCAGATGGTTCTAGTTGTAACAGTTGAGAATTAAACCTTATTTGGAGTCCTACTGGTAAAAAGGGAATATTGCAGAAGTTCTATTTAAGCCCATGTTATGAATGTGCATATTAGGTTTTTGAGCATTTCTTTGTTTTTTGTATCAGAGTCTAACCTAGCCGTCACCACTCTCTATCTCCAACCCGCATGCTCGCACAAACTTCCGCGCCTTTCTTCTTCAGTAGCATTGCTTCTGCCTGGAACCATTGAGAAATGGGATCTCGGTGATGATTGCGGCACGGGATCTCAGTGACAATTGTGGCATGGGATCACAAAATGGGATCTCAGTGATGATTGTAAAACGAGATCGTGACATGGGATCGCATCTTGTAGAGATCACGACATGATTGCAACGTACAGATCGCGACTTCCAGAGACCATGACGTGATCACAACGTACATATCACGGCTTCTAAAGACCACAACATGATCGGAGTGTACAAAGGCGAAGGATCAAATTTGCGTGTGATCTATAGATTCTTGTGTTCAAGGATGTCAGGAGACAGAGTTAGCGAGGGAGGTAAAGGATTGGAGCTTCTGAGAAAGTTATATCCCGAAGTTCTAAAGGTCTTCGTCAGGCTTATACAAGGAGCTAGTGTCTCGACAAAAGCCATTATCTCAATACATGCTCCGATATAGGTGAAGCTAGATCTCTCTCTTGTGGATATGAAGCTTGATGGATCAACCGCATATCTGAGTTGGTAGCGTAGGGTCGAGGCTGCTATAGTAGGGAAGGACTAGAGGGATATCTGGCTGGGGACGAACCAAAGAGTGACAGTGCTGAGGGGGATAAGTGGAGCACCATACACACCTTAATCTACTTCTGGCCATCCCCCTCGATGGTTCCGTCAATTGCATCATTAATAGATGACATTTGAAAGGTGAGGGACATCTGAGCAAAGTTGAAGAGGATTTATGCTAAAAAGGATAACCACTTTAGGGTTTCTCATATTCAGCGTGAGATAGAAGCGATGGTACAAGATAATAAATCGATTCAGGAAAATGCCAAAGATTTGGAGCATCTGTGGGCAAATCTTGATTCTCACCAATTTGGAGTTCTGGCGATTCGAAGTGCAAGAAAGGAGATATCTTTACACAGATGAGGATTATGCAGTTTTTTGGCCCATCTGAACCCGACCTTTGATCATAGGAAATCAGTCCTCCTAGGTCAAGCGACTATACCTTTACTGAATGAGGCCATTGTTGCAATGATACAGGAGGATAGTCACATGAAGCTACATTTTGAGCCGAGTGGACTTCCGGGAGCGTGATCAGTGCTGGCTGCCTTGAGCTGAGTATGTGTCTAGAGGGAGAGTCGTTAGTGCTACAACTGTAGTGAAGTCGGGCATCTGACCTGTCCTAGGTCACTTAAGGAGAGAGAGACAGAAGAACATGAACATGGTGGAGGCCTTGGTCGTGGTCGTCGAAAATGTGAAAAGGGGGCTACCAGGAAAATCTGGTGGTAGCAAGGAGGGGGAGATAAGTGTGATTTTTACCAATGAGTATCATGAGTCTCTGGAGTTGTTGAAGAGGAAATAGAAAATAACAGAAGATGACGCCGAGGATGCTTCAAACCAGTCGTCATCAAAGAGTAACATTGCCACTTATGCTTTTCTGACAAAGGTACTTTTTATACACATGCTCTTGCCTCTATTTCCACCATATGATCATTACAACGTAGAGTAAATTTTGGTGCATCTCGACATGTGATAGGTACTACTAGAGAGTTTTCTTCCCATACTCCCATAGCAGTACCAGAGAACATCCAGACTGCTGATCGTACATCATTGCTTAGAGTTGGCAAGGGTATGAGGGGTATCAATCATATGATTTTATCCAATATTTTGCATGTTTTTTCTTTTTCAGTGGAACTTTTGTCCATTAATGTCATTATTCTTCATCTAAAATGAGTTGTTTATTTTAATATTTCTAAGGTGATCTTCGAGGAAAAAGGGGTGGGCTGGACACTTTAGATTGGAACATGACATAATAGACTCTGATACTTGGACTAGGAGGGGATGGACTCAGTTTTGACATCTAAGGTAGAAAGTGATAGAGTAGGAAATTTTGGGTGGAGTTTGGAGGATGTGTTGTTGCTACATCACAGACGCATGCGACACTCTTATTTTAGTTTTTTTAGTCGATTTTATCATTCTTTCTATGAAAAAGCTAATAAGCAAAAGCGTGATGCTTATGAGTTTGGTACGCTTAGTAGGAGCTCTTATATCAATTTAAGGAATAGGAGTTTTGGTATTTTTGACTTTATTCATGCTGTTTGGGGACCTTGTTCTGTAAGTTATATGAATGATTATCGATATTTTGTGACATTTATTGATTATTTTTCTCGTGTTACTTGGTTATATTTGATGAAAAATAAGGGTGATGTGTTTGTTTGCTTTAATAACTCACAAGACAATCTTGACTTAATATTGTACAGTAGTGAATGTATTGGGGTCTGATAATGAGACAGAGTTTACCAATAAAGTATTTGGGGCTACTTGTCAGCCCAAGGAATACAACATCAAACCACATGTCCATACAAACCGACACAAAATAGAGGATTAGAAAGGAAGAGTAGACATCTTCTAGAGGTTGCTTGAAGTTGATGTTCGCAATGAATGTCCCAAATCACTTATGTGGCAAATAATTTTGACAATTGCTCAATTGATTAACAGAAAGTCATTGAGGGTGTTGAATTGGAAGTTTCATTATTAGATGTTGAAATGAGATAATAGTGTGATCCTCATTTGGATGTGTATGTTTTGTGAAGAATACTATCAGTAGGGAAGCTGGATCTCAGAGCTATGAAATCCGTGTTTGTAGGTTATTTTGCTATCTAAAAGTGGTATGTTTTTTGGAGCCCGATAGAGTAGAGATCGTTTGTGAGCATGGATGTCATTTAGAGAATTTGAACTATATTAGACCCAGGAGGTGACCTCAGCCTTCGGTGACTCGCTAGATACTGAAGACATGAAACAAGGGGGGTGAGTGGCAATGGTGAGAGTAGTACACGTGGGAGCAATGCCTTGCTCTGTGAGGTGGGATGAATCAGTTGAGAAATTGGAAAATGAGGAGAGTTAACCAAAATGCGGTGGAATTCAGGTTGAATGTGGGCTAAGGGTGTATACATAAAGAATGAAACAAAATGAGTGAATGATGCCTGGAGAGTTACTTTTGGCAATTAATCTTTTGTCCCGATCTTCCTCAACGCTTGAGACACCTACATCATTCATCTCCTACTCAGAACTCCCCGGGTGGTATGATTCATTCTTTTTCTTAACTTAACGATCCAACTTTAAGGAGGGCCTCTCACTGTAATGCAAGTCATCCTCCTGATCATTTTGGGTGGTAACATGATATTTTTAACTTTATTTCATATTCTAACATATCACATTTACATGGATCATTCATTGCATCTTTGAACACTCTCCATACTAAAATGTCAGCAGGTTGCTAAGGAGGATCCCAAGTGGAAAGCGGCTATCCATGATATCTTATGACTCTTGATAACATGGGAGATAATGTCACTACTAGCGGGGAAAAAGATAGGTAAGTGTAAGTGAATCTTCATAGTGAAGCAAACTCCCAAGGGAAGGTGGAGCTGTACAAAGCACGACTGGTGGTGAAAGTGTATAGGCAGACATATGACATTGACTATGATGAAACCCTTGCTTTAATAACAAGAAGAACACAATGAGAACAATTGTTTCTCTTACAGTGAATGATGGGTGGAGATTACACCAACTCGATATGTAGAATGCATTTCTTCATAGTGAGTTATTGGAGGAGGTGTATTTGAAGATACCACCAAGATTCGGTGCAGTCCAGTCAGTGGGCATGGTGTAGGCTCACGAAGTTATTGCATGACTTGAAGCAGACTTCTCGAGCCTAGTTTGACAAGTTTAGAAAGGCCATGGTGGGCATGAGATATCAACAGATCAATGCAGACCATACGGTGTTCTTTTGACAACATGAATGTCACACCAGTATATTTGTTGTGTATGTTGATGACATCGTTGTCACCAATGATGATGAAGTAGAGATTGCCTAACTAAATGTATGATTGGTCAATGAATTTGAGGTGAAGGATCTTAGACAAGTTATATACTTTCTTGGGATTGAAGTGACCCATAAACATAAAGGGATGATCTTGTTCCAAAGAAAGTATGTACTAGATCTCCTCACGAAAATTGACATGCTTTGTTGCAAGTCTGCAATCTCTCCAATTGATTAGGAGATCAAACTGAGCGCAATCTCTTTCTGAGGTGAAGTTAATTAAAAGTTTGTCACACTCTACAAATTGTTGTGGAGGGCGAAGTGAGTTTGCTTTAAGTGATTAATTTTACTTGAATATTTTGATTATTTTTTTTAAATATTAATTTTAAAAATTGACGTATCTGGTTGAGATTTAAAACCAACACGACCATCATCAGGGATTTAAACATTTAATTTTTTTTTTATTTGAAGTGCATTTAATTTTGTTAATTTTGACTTTTTAGGATATAAGTCCTGTCAACTTCTGTCCTTATAAGGAGGATGATCACACTAAGTGATTTTGACTTGTAAATTCTTATCATTATGATTTGGATGTTTATTGTTAAATTTACTGGACCGGTCAACTCCAGTTCTTATTAAGATGATGATCGAACTAGTTGGGTCGGATTTACAACCCTGCCCTCTAGATAGGGAGACCCAATTGAGAGCAATTGTAGTTTAATTATCTTGAATTTGACTTTTAGTACATGAGTTTTCTTTAATTTAAAATAATCTTAAATTTTTTAAATGATCCGCACACGCTTATCAGAAGTGAGTGAAAGCTTCATTTTAACCCACATAACATTTTCAGACCGTTCAATTGTAAATACTTAGCTCATTTCGATGGAGTACACACGAGTTTTAAATTTTATATATTTGAATAACTTAGATTTGGAAGAATTGCACAATCTTGAACCTATGAATTTGATATTAAATTTACATCAAAAAACACCTGTAAGCTTTTGAAATTGTGCATGGTTGACTCACTTTTATTTTGAAGCATATATAACTAAGGAGTGTCTAACTTATCATTCACATAAGCCTCAAAATTACTCGTTAAAGTTCCAAGACATTTCATTTGGCTTAAGGAATACCCATGAAATTTGTGTAGGCTTTGAAGGCCTTATAGCCATTTGAAACTATAAACTTTTATTTGAAAATTATCTTATTGGAGTGCATACAAAGTTACATCTTTGGGCTTTAGGAGGGACTGCCTTCTGCCGTTAGCAGGTGTATTGTGAATCCGATTGTGAGATTTTCAATTTCAAAAGCTATACTTTAATTAATTTTCGTCCTTGGAAGACTAAGTTCAAAAAACCCAATTTTGAATTGATTTTTAAATCCTAATAGCTTAAGTATGAAAAGCTTAACTTAAAAAAAATTTTATAGTCGTATGAGCTTAAATTTATAAACCCAAATTTTAATATCTTTTTAAGCTCTTAGAGCCTATGTTTAAAAAACTCATAACTTTAAAATTTTTGAGTACTTGAGAGTCTAAATGTTAAAAGCTCAGATACCAAATATTTTTTAACTATAGGAGCCTAAATTTTAAAAGCTCAAAATTTCAAATTATTTTAAAATTCAGACAATTCACATTTTCTATTATTCTAAAAGTTAAGAAATTCCAAGATTTTAAATTATTTATAAGTTCAAATCACTCGCAAATTTAAGAGCCTCCCGACATCAATCACTGTCAGAGGGCACCCGGAGCATGTCAGTCTTTTCAATTGTCTTAAAAGGCTCGCAAGTCAACGTCGTGAGACACTGCAATCAGAGCTGTCTTAAAGGATGTAATGGGCCTTCAATGTACATGCAAAAATGTTTAAATCACTAATAAATATTTCCATGAGCCTTATTTTACTTTCTCTAAACGGTACTTATTTCCGAAGGAGGAGTATTCACAATTCACAAGGCGGGTATTTTAAAACCCTTTATTTTGTAAAACTTTTTCAAAGAGTATGCGATTTTTCCCGAACGGTACTTAATTCCCAATGATAGGTACTCGCGCTTCCTCGAATGGACATTTTAAAGATTTTCCCTACTGTCCCAAATTTTTACCTTTTTGAGGGAAGCAAAGATATTGGCGGCAACGATTCCATATTAGAAATTATAGCGTGAGCAGAATGTAACATAATAATCCCATCTCATGAAGCTACTAGTGGATTTATTGTTAAAGGTTAGATGTGTCAAACTGCTTTGGATGCGAGCAATGTTACTTTTCCTATGAAGCGTACTATCTGTTGTATTTCTTTGTTTAGTGTATCAATACCATGACATTATATTCCTTCATTGTCTTCAAGTCAATAAATCTATGGCAAAATGGTACTTAAGCATGTATATATTGAGATCTTCATCCACAACTTTTAGGAAGCCCCTCTTAATCTCTCAGTTGGTCATATCAGCATCATGAACTATTCTGTGATGAGAATGACTCTTTTTGCAAGATGAAGCTGCCTATCTTCTCCATAATCAAATGATGCACCCATAGCTATTTATTCTTTAATCCTTTCTGGAACTCTTTGCGAACAACCCTTACTTTTTCTTCATTACACAAATAATCTCCTCGTGCATAATTTGTATTGCAATCATGAGGTTCATCCTTGGTAATTATAGCAACATATCCATGTTTTGAAACTTCAAGAGCATACATTAATCCGACAACACCACTGCAACAACTTAGTGGCTGCCTCACCCAAAGTCCAAGTTATTCCTTGCTCTTTCCTTTAGTATCTTTGTGTTGAGGCATCGGATGTATCTCTGCACTGTCAAAGAAGTTGATATCGACCTCGAAATCCTCTTCGAGGAGGCGGTGAGAATGCGTGAGTGAGTTGTATTCTTCAAAAGACATGGTACTTGAGTGTTTTTTGGTAAGAGCATTTTTTGGTAAGAGCGATGACAGGGTGTGAAAAGTGGAAATTTCGGTGGTCTTTGTATGCTGCAACATCTATGTTCCTTTCTCGGCTAGCTCTAATTGCGACGGAAGAGTTGCTGACAAGAGAGATCTTTGGTTGTCTTCGTGCACCGTGATCCAGCATTGCTTTCCGGCTGGAGAAGGGCGGAATAAAAGAGAAAGATGAGAGTTTCGATGTTCTATATGCCGCGATCAAGTTACCTTGTAGGCTATAATCCCGTTGTTGCTTTTTGGTTGGAGATCCGATGAGAGGGAGACGAAAGGAGGCTAAAGGAGGAGAAATATGGGAGTTCGAATGTCTTTGTTTGTTGTGATTTCGTCATTATTTTCCCAGTCAGCCTTAGTTGTGACTGTGCGGCTGTATGAATGAGGAGATGCGCAGAAGAGAAAAAACGGGAGTTTCGAAGGTTCCTGTATGCTGCAATCCTAATCCTATTGCTGGCAAGCCTTAGTTGCCTTTGTATCATGTGTGTTGAGGTCGCGAGAGGGATATTTGGTAGTTTTGGAGGTCTTCTCATGCCTCTATTCTGTCGTTACCTTCCTCTCTGGCTCTTATCGGGTAGTTTCGGTGAAGAAATTATTCAGTCCGGAGACCGCACGTAGGCTTACATGCGGTAGCCAATTGAAAAGTGAATCTAATTTGGTGTGCATTTGCACAATATTGTTCATAGGTTTCCTTCTCATTATGGACCACTGCGCGAAGCAACATATTCGCGATTAGATCAATGCACAAACTTACAGGCATGGGGAACTACAAATTTCAACATTCCACCATATAACTGACAAAAATAACGCTTCAACAAAACTAATTAATAAATTTAATATGACTAATATAAAATGATATAGAAATAATATCATAATACATAATATCACCATAATAATACAGAAATAATACCATAATAACACAAATGTATTGTTCAAAGCCAATAATGCAGAAATAATACAATAAGACTACCATAATAACACCAAAATAACACTAATTACAATGTCAACATAACACCAATAAAACCATTAATTAGATCCAATAACATTAGTTTAACTTCATGATAAAACCTAAATAATACCCAACTACCCTTATAAGTCAAAAACCAGGACAAAAACAATTACAATACCAAAAGGACAATATCATTAACAGTCAACATTGAATTTTTACTAAACCGGGTAATTAGAACCAATACTACAACTATAACATCTTGATAATACCTAAATAACACTACGCCTACCCTCCAACATAATAGTAACGTTGCAATCAAACAATACAGTAATCACACAAGAATAACACCGCAATACTAACATTAAGACGACTTTAATAGCACCAGTAAATACAGAGAAATAAGTTCACCTGCTGAATACTTGTGGCCACAACTAATAAACTCAACTCATTGGCATCATTCTCACAATCATTTTGCGATTCCATCAACATTTCTTGCTCGAGAGAGAATTCCATCGGATTACTTACCCTAGCTGTTAAATATGAACACAAATGCAAAAAGAAAACAATTAAAAATAATTCCTAAACCCTAAACTGGAATGAGACCAAATATTCTTTTTTCCAATTTGGCGGGATCCAAAATGACAAAAAGTTCAATTTGGCGGGATCCAAAAATGACAAGAAGACGTTTTTTGGATGCTTGGGCGGGGCTCAGGCCGGGTCGCGCAGTAAAAAGATTTTTCTTCTTATTATTTTGATGTTGGGCCCACAATTTCCATGTCCCTTTTCAATTGGCTACCGCACGTAATCTTGCGTGCGATTTCCAGACTGAATGATTTCTCCTGCGCTCGGGCGATGTTTTGCTTTCCGAAATGATGATCTGACGTTTTGGTAAGGTGCACGGTTTTTTTTTATGTGTTTAGGCCAGACTCGGGCCGGGTCGCGAAGTAAGAGAATAGTAATTTAATTTTTTTACTATTGGGCCCTCATTTCCACGTGTTTCGTTTTAATTGGATACCGCGTTCGCATAGAATAAGCGCTCGTTTCGGTGGCCTGCCATAGTTCATTTGGCTTGTACTTTTTTGAACTGAGAAATCGAGAGCTGTCTTTGATTATTTTTCATAACTAGAAGCGGGATTAGTTAGGGCACCATCGGTGGGAGTTGGTGGGGCTTTATTTATTTTAATTTCTTTAATATATTTTATGTTTTTTTCTTAATTCAAGTTTAACAGTCAAACAATCACGAAGAAATGCATCATGGGGAGGATAATAATAATAATAATAATTATTATTATTATTGTAAATCCACTATGTAACCATAATTGTTGTTGCCTCTTCATTATCCAGTGAGTAGCTAAGCCAACATTATTAAAATCTAAGTCCTCAAATAGATAAAAGTTTAATGGTTTGTGTGCTTGCGCTAAAATTAAAAATTGGAGAGAGCTTGATATTCGTTTAAGAAAAAAAAATGAAATCTCTTTAAGCTTTTGATCTGGTAATGCATGTGCGTTCCTCAAATAATTCGCATTATCCTGAGCACCATACAAGTGAAGGCTACTTTAGATCTGAGTTCCTGCTGTGTTGTGTTTCCATAAACATACAAGTATTAATTGTTTCAGTGAAGAAGGATTACCATAATAAAACCTGGATGCAATGATAACAAAAGGAAATAAGTTGTGATTCATATGGGCAGAGGAGCTTGAAGTAGAGTTATGTTCCTGACTAATATGACATATATTCAAAACCAACCCCCTCTTTCCTGCATTTGCAAGCAATTAGAACAGCGGTTGCTTCACATAAAAGTTCATGCAGCAAAATGTTATATAATTATTGATGCCCTCCATAATTGCTCTGCTTGATGAGAACGTTGAATATGTGGTGCAACAACAAACTGTATGAGCTGATTCACCGCAATCTCTATCAAAGCCACCCAAAACATTATCAGATTATGAAATTCATAATGCGAGTGCATTCGAAGCATCAAAATTTTTTAAGAGGTCCTTCATGATTGGAAGGAACAAACATAATGAAGATGATATGGATCGAGCACAAAATATGCATGGATCCGAGTTGTCTCGATGTGTGCGGAGTTGCTCAAATGATCCCTGATCACAAAACAGAGAAAGCTGATGCATCCAAAACGTCGATCTTGCTTGGGGAGGACACCCATATTGTTGGATTTTAAATAATATAATTTATAAAAAAAATCAATTAAAGAACTAAATTCATCCATCCTTGGTAATCGTTTATTGAAGTTGACAAATTTAAAATTGGCTCGAGCTCTCACAGATTAAGGATATTATTAAATTCATGTATAAAATAATATCATATCAGTAAGGATGTAACTCAAGTCCTCCGTTCTTTTGATTTTACCGTCAAATGACATCACAAAAAAATAGTTACTACCAGAGCCTTCTATGCTGATGGTTTGCTACCGAATGATACCCATTATATTATGGGCGTGGCTATAGCCTGTATGTTTTCCAATAACATTCTGCTCATTTAAATTATGAATCATATGGTATATTTAATAGAACATAAAAGCCCGTGTAAGTTAAGATTTACTTTGATTAATCCCTTTAGGCAAACATTCACCCAGGTCTACAAGGTTCCCTTGAATGAAACAAGACAAACATCCACCCCAGGTCATTAAGTTTCCATTGAATGAAACAACCCATCGTTGCTGACAATGTTCTTCTGTTAGATTGGTCTGACTATTTCATATGACTAACCAGTGACTATGACAACCCACAATGACAAAACCATGTAATCTTGATTGGATTCGGCATTGTTTCCCTCACCACTTGCTTTAACCTCACGATGATTATTTTTATAGTTTAGAATAATAAATTTGTTGTAGCACCTAATGACAAGCTTTAATCGAAAGCACTCTTTTGTTATCGGGAGATATAATTAATCATAAGGGCTTGTGTCTATGGGTTACCTGGAACCCTATATTTTAAGTTTCTCATAATTTGAGGGCAAAATCTTTGAGCAGTGTCTTATCTACTATCTCATCTGTCCTTCGAAAATTTGACACGGAACTTAACACATCAGCTCTCAACTGCAGTCCGGGGCGTTGAATTTTCGGAGCCCACAATTATAGCATTTGTTAGATCATTTAACTTCTTTGGATAAAGACTCATGATTTTGTTGGTTGATGTATTCAAAGTTGATTGGGTAACAGGAAGACATAAATCATCAATTTAATTTGATTTCAAACAGAGCAATTTAAACATGATTAGGTTAAAAATAACAAAAGTTTTATTAGAATAACAATAACACTATGAAAAAGCTGTAGTTTTTTAATCCTAAGCTGCAAAAAGTAATTTGGTGCAACTTCTAGAAATTTTTTGTTTCACTCCTAATGATGAATATATAAGTGTCAATTATAACTAGAAGTCAAATACTAAAGATCAATAAGTATTTAACTATATGATATCACAACCGGCTTACGTGTTTTAATGTTCATGCAAGTTTATCCACACATATATCAATGGTTAATTCAATTTAAATATATATATTATCAAGTTGCACCAACCAACAAGTGTCGCCCGCATACTCCGACTTCTTGGTTGGCATTTGCGTTGTTAGTTGAAAGTTTTCTGAGGTCGGGAGTCGAATCTACCTCTGGCGATTGATGCCTTAAGGAGTTTGGTACTTGAATGACTAGGCAAATTAGAAGTGGCTGGGGGCTCGTCTAATAGCCTCTCGCCGTTCCTTTAAAAAAATAAGTTTGCACTAACCAATCACCCATTATTTCAATTATAAGACAAGCTATAAACTTGAAACCTAAATTTAAGCCTACATAATCATTTTTAATTGAGAGTAGCTCCTTTGAATGAGGACAAAATGCGATCGATGGCATGGATAGCACAACACCATCGAATCCACGACGTGGTGCGATGACACCGTTATCTGCACATCCGGGCGGCGGCATGGTGCGTCCACGCCGACGTCTGTACGTCATTACGACAGACATAGTATTCTAGAGTGAGACGAATAATTAACTATGGACTTTTTGTGCATAAGTCTAAATAAACTCTGATTTTAACATAATGGCGGATCTGATTAAGTTCAACCTTATCTATCTCATATGATTGAACAACTGATATAGAAGATTAGGCGCTTTTTCTGAGCGATAGAAAACCAATGAATGTGCTTATTGAATCCTTCTCGTTGTTCGCTATATTAGACTTATATTTTTTTTTCTAACCCTTATTTTTTGTTTCTATTTTTCAGATAAAAATAAAAGCAAGAGGTCTGGGCGTGAAAAATAATAAAGGGTATAAATGATCTTTTTTTGTAAAAGAATATTTATAATTGAAAATTTTTGTTTGTAATTTATATAATTGTTGATGTAATTATGATGAGACTTTTTTTGTAATTTATATGACTTAATTCAAATTTGATATAATGTCATTAGGGTGTTCATTTGGCTAATTTAATGTCTGTTTGGGGCAGTTTATTTGGTGCGGTGGCGTTTTGAAAACCCGTCTGATTTGTTTGGGTAAACTGCGTTTTGGTGGCTTATGCGTTTTCAAAACGCTGAAAACAGTGTTTGCTCACAGCGCTTATTTAGATGCGGTGACAGCTTTCTGAACGCCACCACACCTATAGCAGTACCAGAGAACATCCAGACTGCTGATCGTACATCATTGCTTATAGTTGGCAAGGGTATGAGGGGTACCAATCATATGATTTTATCCAATATTTTGCACGTTTTTTCTTTTCCAGTGGAACTTTTGCCCATTAATGTCATTATTTTTCATCTAAAATGAGTTGTTTATTTTAATATTTCTAAGGTGATCTTCGAGGAGAAAGGGGTGGGCTGGACACTTTAGATTGGAACATGACATAATAGACTCTGGTACTTGGACTGAGGGGATGGACCCAGTTTTGACATCTAAGGTAGAGAGTGATAGAGTAGGAGATTTTGGGTGGAGTTTGGAGGATGTGTTTTTGTTACATCACAGATGCATGAGACACTCTTATTTTAGTCTTTGTAGTCGATTTTATCATTCTTTCTATGAAAAAGCTAATAAGAAAAATCGTGATGCTTATGAGTTTGGTAAGCTTATCAGGACCTCTTATATCAATTTTAGAAATAGGAGTTTTGGTATTTTTGACTTGATTCATGCTGTTTGGGGACCTTGTTCTGTAAGTTATATGAATGATTATCGATATTTTGTGACATTTATTGATTTTTTTTCTTGTGTTACTTGGTTATATTTGATGAAAAGTAAGGGTGATGTGTTTGTTTGCTACCAAATGATACCCATTATATTATGGTTGTGGCTATAGCCTGTATGTTCTCCAATAATATTCAGCTCATTTAAATTATGAATCATATGGTATATTTAATAGAATAAAAGCCCGTGTAAGTTAAGATTGACTTTGATTAATCCCTTTAGGCAAACATCCACCCAGATCTACAAGGTTCCCTTGAATGAAACAAGACAAACATCCACCCCAGGTCTTTAAGTTTCCATTGAACGAAACAACCCATAGTTAGATTGGTTCGACTATTTCATATGACTAAGTAAACCAGTGACTATGAGAACCCACAATGACAAAACCATGTAATCTTGATTGGATTCGTCATTGTTTCCCTCACTATCCTCTTTAACCTCACGATGATTATTTTTATAGTTTAGAATAATAAATTTGTTGTAGCACCTAATGACAAGCTTTAATCGAAAGCACTCTTTTGTTATCGGGAGATATAATTAATCATAAGGGCTTGTGTCTATGGGTTACCTGGAACCCTATATTTTAAGTTTCTCATAATTTGAGGGCAAAATCTTTGAGCAGTGTCTTATCTACTATCTCATCTGTCCTTCGAAAATTTGACACGGAACTTAACACATCAGCTCTCAACTGCAGTCCGGGGCGTTGAATTTTCGGAGCCCACAATTATAGCATTTGTTAGATCATTTAACTTCTTTGGATAAAGACTCATGATTTTGTTGGTTGATGTATTCAAAGTTGATTGGGTAACAGGAAGACATAAATCATCAATTTAATTTGATTTCAAACAGAGCAATTTAAACATGATTAGGTTAAAAATAACAAAAGTTTTATTAGAATAACAATAACACTATGAAAAAGCTGTAGTTTTTTAATCCTAAGCTGCAAAAAGTAATTTGGTGCAACTTCTAGAAATTTTTTGTTTCACTCCTAATGATGAATATATAAGTGTCAATTATAACTATAAGTCAAATACTAAAGCTCAAGAAGTATTTAACCATATGATATCACAACCGGCTTACGTGTTTTAATGTTCATGCAAGTTCATCCACACATATATCAATGGTTAATTCAATTTAAATATATATAATATCAAGTTGCACCAACCAACAAGTGACGCCTGCATGCCCCGACTTCTTGGTTGGCATTTGCGTTGTTAGTTGAAAGTTTTCTGAGGTCGGGAGTCGAATCTACCTCTGGCGATTGATGCCTTAAGGAGTTTGGTACTTGAATGACTAGGCAAATTAGAAGTGGCTGGGGGCTCGTCTAATAGCCTCTCGCCATTCCTTTAAAAAAATAAGTTTGCACTAACCAATCACCCATTATTTCAATTATAAGACAAGCTATAAACTTGAAACCTAAATTTAAGCCTACATAATCATTTTTAATTGAGAGTAGCACCTTTGAATGAGGACAAAATGCGATCGATGGCATGGATAGCACAACACCATCGAATCCACGACGTGGTGCGATGACACCGTTATCTGCACATCCGGGCGGCGGCATGGTGCGTCCACGCCGACGTCTGTACGTCATTACGACAGACATAGTATTCTAGAGTGAGACGAATAATTAACTATGGACTTTTTGTGCATAAGTCTAAATAAACTCTGATTTTAACATAATGGCGGATCTGATTAAGTTCAACCTTATCTATCTCATATGATTGAACAACTGATATAGAAGATTAGGCGCTTTTTCTGAGCGATAGAAAACCAATGATTGTGCTTATTGAATCCTTCTCGTTGTTCGCTATATTAGACTTATATTTTTTTTTCTAACCCTTATTTTTTGTTTCTATTTTTCAGATAAAAATAAAAGCAAGAGGTCTGGGCGTGAAAAATAATAAAGGGTATAAATGATCTTTTTTTGTAAAAGAATATTTATAATTGAAAATTTTTGTTTGTAATTTATATAATTGTTGATGTAATTATGATGAGACTTTTTTTTGTAATTTATATGACTTAATTCAAATTTGATATAATGTCATTAGGGTGTTCATTTGGCTAATTTAATGTCTGTTTGGGGCAGTTTATTTGGTGCGGTGGCGTTTTGAAAACGCGTCTGACCTGTTTGGGTAAACTGCGTTTTGGTGGCTTATGCGTTTTCAAAATGCTGAAAACAGTGTTTGCTCACAGCGTCTATTTAGGTGCGGTGGCAGCTTTCTGACAGCAGTCTGACTTTTTTGAAAAAATAAAAAAATTTTAATAACCACTACACCTAACTTATCAGCAGATTATTCAATAAGCTGCGGCTGCCAAACAAACCATTAATCTATTTATTTGATTTATAGATTAGTTTTAATTCTATAATTTAAAAAGTTAAACCGGTAATTTTTTACATAAAATTGAATCAAATTAAATTTTAATTTGGCTAATTTGATTTGATTAGAGACGATAATTAGTTTTAATAATCAATAATGTTAAGAAATTGTCAAGTAATTTTAATTGACATTTTTGATTGCCTTGTAAACTAAATAATATTCGTATTAATTTTAGGCCACTTGTTTATTATTGAATATTTATTTATAAATTATAAATTTTGCTGACTTAATATTTAAATAAATTAATATTGTAACGACTATATATATAAATAGTTAAGGAGGTAGGGTTCGAGCATACTTTTTGTTAACTGTATTAAATGAAAATTTTATTCATTAACATTTAATTATGATTAGATTGTAAATCAATAATTAGAGGCAAGAATTTTCACATTTGAGATCAAGGAGTGGATTGTCATGAAGGGAAATGGTGGAACTGAAATCTTCTAAGATAAAATTATGTTAAGGTTTGCTAATATTAAATTTGTATATATCAAAGTATATTTCTATTTAAAGTTAGTGTAGATTTCATGAGTAAAATAAAAAATAAAGAAAAAATTAGAGAGTAGAAAGCAAATGGGAAGCATATTTGAATTGAATCAAGGAGCAATAATCAGACAAGTACGCCTGCAATTCAAGTAATATATAAATTACGAGTCAGTGTATCGATCACATAGAGAATGAGTTAACTGTTCAAGTATGGGCAAGCTCTACTTTACTGGTTTTGAGTCAACCACACAAGTATACATATCATTTAAATAATATATGGATTGCTGGTATGCGTATCAATCTCACAGAGAACGAGTTAGCCATCCATATCAGTAAAAAAATTTAATTTATTGGTTTTGAATCTATAGCCTGAAATGTTTGAATGGTTGAAGCATTTTTAAAGCTTCTACTCCTATGGTCACAAAAGATTAAAAACCTAGGTTTGTCTGTTTAGATTTTCCCCTGAATTAGATATTATGAATTTTGGTTTAATTATGTGATAAAAAATATGGGTGACAATCTAGAACAAAATTACACCTTATACCCTCTCGATCATCTAAACAAATTTAAAAATCAAACAGGTTCAGTCTCCTAAATCAAGTGATTATCTCATGATCCCGTATTTCTCTATACGATTGCATTAATATAGAAGCAATATCTCTATTTTTCTAAATCAAGGTAAGTTAACCTAATTTGTTCCACTAGCTTGCTCCAGCATAACTAGATCACAAAATATTTTAAACTAGCAATTGGCCAGATTGAAAGTCAATTAAGTTCATAATGTTAGCTTATCACATCTATACATTTTCAATTGATTCACATAATACACATTAAACATAGAATTACTATTGTACCAATTCATAGAAGAAATAAAGATACTACTCACTACCCATGCTTTGTATCACAGAAATCAACATTTTATTTAACAAAATATAGTAAATACATAAGTTAGAAGGAAAGAACAGATTAAGTATACTGCTCTCACCAAACCTTCCTTCTCATCACGAGTAAATCTCTTACATTGAATTACAACACTACACGACTCTTCTCACCAAGCCTCACCAATCTCTCACACTACTTCACCAATCTCTCACACTACTTCATACTCAGGGCACCATGAATGATTGGCAAAGACCATGAGCGAAGGGGCAAAATTCTGAGCTGTGTAAGAGTAATCTCCCCCGTTCCCTGAATTATTCCTTTTTATCCTTCCCACCTTCAAACAATGCGACGAAACAAATCCCCCTCATTCAAGCCCTTGTGCATATCAGAGATGAGGCTTAGGTGCTCATTGCTATGGATCTAGGCGTTTGGGCGCCCATGACTGGGGCCTAGGTGCCAGTATCAATGAGGCGTCGAGGCACCCAGTGGTGTCTGGGCTCCTCGGCACCCTATAGTGGCACTTAGGTGCCACCCTCTCTGGACTTGGGCACCTGGCTCTCTAAGCAAACTGTGTCCTTTTCCTCCCTAAGTGCTCATTTGCTCCTCAAATTACGCCTTTGCTCCTCAAATTTCTAATTACTTGTTTCTTGCATAAACAACCACAAATATCAAGAAGAAGCATAACAATGACCCAAAAAAACACAAAATTATATTGAAATAACATACACATTTGATACACATCACATATCCCCAAACTTAAATATTAATTGCCCTAAAAAAAATTCAAAATCTAAAATTAGTATTTAATAAACATAAGATATATTTTAAATAAAAATATAATGCAACTTTTCATACATCTTTTTAAACATAAAAAAAAATATTAACGATGTAAAAATTAAAGTTTAAGGGTCTGTTTGGGTCAGCTTGTGCGTTTCAGAATAAACAGTTTATCCTGAAACGTGGCTCGCGTGTCGACCGCGGGGTCTGCCCGCAGTCCGTGTTTAGTGTAAAAAACTCAAATGTTGTAGACAGCGTTTTCAAAAATGTATAATACAAAAGGTTAGACGGGCATTTTAAAAAATATCGCCGCACTTTAGCTGCCCCAAACGGTCCCTTAGGTGTTAGATAAGACATATGTATGTAAATCTCCCTTTTTTTTTAATATTTTAAAATTTACGCTCCCGTAGCCTTAAAACCGCCGGTCTATGGATTCATTTCCCACTTCCCTCATTTCTGTAGCGCTACTGCTAATCAGTGCTATCTGCGATCGAGAGCATCCTCTATTCCTCTGGAACTTGCATTCGAGAGCTTGTTGGAGTTCCCTCATTTTCTACTCCTGCGCCTGAGAGCTCGCGGGAGATCCCCAGGCTCATTAATCTTTCGTTTGCGTGTTTGAAAATCAGGGTAAGTAAAACAGTGCTTTCAAGTGATTAGATTCTTTTTTTTTTTTTTTCATCGGTTTCCAACCATTCTCGAATTCTTGATTTTGAATAACCTTCGTGATATGGGGTCCTAATCTTCTATGAGGTGTTTTTTTCCTATGCCATTTAATTATCTCACGATTATTTATGATTTTTCCATTTGTGGCCAATTTGTTTTTCTGAAAAATTCTATCGCGATGATCATGACAACTATATCAACTAATAATTTCAATATTTTTGAAGTATGTCTCCTTCATTTTCAAATTTGAGTCAATGCAAGTCATTAGGGTTGTCCTCAATTAATCTAAAGCAATATAAAAAAATTACATATAATGCAGTAGACATTTTTAATAACAGGAGATTGCTAGCGACGCCTAAGGAGATCTCCTAATCCAAGATTATTTTTCTAGATTTAAGAATTTATGGACTGAATTTATTGGATGATTTATGCAACGGTATCCATTGAATCACTTTCTGTTATTCAAAAGGTTAATGGAATAAGCAAGCGAGATCATTTTTTGATGAAACTTAGTCCTGAATTTGATGTTACTCATTTTAATTTGATGAATCACGTCATTTTTCCTTCTTTGGATATGTATTTAAAGACATACTTCATGAAGAATAAAGCCTCCCTGCACAAACTATCTTTCAACATCATAAAGTGCACAAGAATATGATTGCTTATGCAACTCATAAAAAAGCCAAAAAAAAAAAAAAAAAAAAA
>JXCR01148792.1:232245-279174 GCA_002079205.1 Phalaenopsis hybrid cultivar
AAAAAAAAAAAAAAAAAAAAATCAGTTAGAAGGACTAAATATATTTTTATTAATTGCGCTATAAAAAGTTTGCAATTATCATAAGAAGCATAGACATATTATTAGTTAATGTTGCATGTGGCCTCATAGGACGCAATGGAGAAAAAGGATTCATGTAGCCGACCCCACGTACTAGAATTAAGGCTTTGTTGTTGTTGTTGTATGGCCTCATAATTGACAATCAATTGCTAAACAATTGGTTCTTGTTGATCATGTTATTGATTTAATTGGATAAATTCAATACTACTCTTGAAATGGTTCAATAGATGATCATTAAAACCCATCGACTTAATACTACAAGGTATACATACTCTTATCTCAATCTTAGTTTATGAATTCTAATGCACCTAATTATATACAACTTCATCACATGTTCATCATATTCAATCATATTATGGCTTATCATCTATTTAGGTTACTAATAATAATCAATTACTTGTTGATGCCATTGGAGATATTAATTCTTATGTGGAAGAGGTCCTCATATCTTCTAAGCTTTCTGTTAATTTTATCTCAAGAAAAAAGTATTCAAAAATATGGTTGATAATAAGTATGATGTTTGATTTTATCTTGATGGTTGCATCATGTGTTATGTAGAATCAAATCCTACCTCACCTACAAAGTAGAAAAAATAATTTAGCAAAAGTCTATCATGTATGCTATATATTCCATACCAACCTTGGGAAGGCATCCATGGATATTGTCCTTAGCCTACCTAAGATTCTTAGGGGGAAATGATAGCATCTGCGTTATTTTATGCATAATTTTCAAAATGGTCTGCTTCTTATATTGTTTCAAATTTAATAATGATTCTCACATTGCTATATTGTATTTCAAAGAGATTATTAGATTACATAGCATATCCGACACCATTATTTATGACCAAGATGTAAAATTTGATACAATTTTTTTGCAAAATAATACTGAAATTTGTTGGGACTATGGTAAAATTCTTCTTTGTCTTCCACCATCAAGCTCAGGACCACATTGAAATAGTGGATGGAGCCTTACAAGTTTAATAGGTAGGTAAAAGAACTAGGAATTTGCACTGGCTTAATTTGCGTTTGCATATAAAAACACCTTCTATAAACTAAGGAGAAAATTCTTCCAGACTATCTATGATTAAACCCCTAAATGGCATGTTGATCTAGTTGATATTCCACATCATCAGATATTGTATTTTTATCCACACATGATTTTTAATAATTAAAACACATGTGCAGGACCTTTTAATGATATTCCACTTCTATTTTTCCATGACAAATAATGATTTTTAATGATTTATAATTATATTAATTAATTAATTTATTTATTTTATGTCTTAATTTGAATGTTACTATGAAATGAGGACAACACTCATTTTGGTTTTATAGGTGGAGTATTTATACCTTTAAGTGCATCTAATGTTAAAATATATGTCAAGTATATTTTTATTCATATCAAAATATAAACAAAATAAAGCAAAATAAAAATAACATTTACATACAACACTCAATTATTATGCATTTACATATCTAATAACTAAACTTCAATTTTTACACATAAGTTGGGGTGTCAAGTTTGGTTTGCGGGTTAGGTTCGAGTCTGACCTGAAACTTACACGACTCGAATAGGTTCAACTTGAAGCTGTCTCGAATCTTATACGGTTTAAAAATCTCCACCCGAACTTGACTCAACCCAGACACTAGTAAAACGAACCCAACCCATTTAACTTCTTTAATATAAGCAAACAACCCTTTCGGTCAAAATTGAGTTAATTTTGAGTCAATCTTAGGTCAATTTCGCATAGGCAATTCGAATTTGAGTATTCACTTTGGTTGTTCAATTTCAGGTTGTTTTAGGGTTGGAGGCCGAACCCGACCCAAAAATTATTTTGGCCAACCCGAAAATGGATTTTTTAGAGTTGGGCTTGAGTCGAGCTGACGTGTCAGATCAATTTTTGTCGTTCCTACATATATTCCACCAAACCTAATATACGAAAATATGTCCCTTTTTAAAAGTTAAAATAGTGATATTTTTGATGTATTGTGAACGATTGGGATATTACAAATGTAAATCAAAATTTAGGCGTTACGAGATATGTAAATACATAAGGATTGGGTGATATGTTTTTAAATGGCCTAAAATAAAATAAAAAATAACATAAAAAATTCAAATACTAAAATAGAAAAAATGAAAAAAAAAAACCTTTTAAGTGAAAAATTACATACGGTGGGAATGCGTGAAAAAAAAAAATGATGCTCGGGAGACCTTCATGTATCTGCATCGTTCATTGTACATATGATCAACGTATGTAATATTTTCCATTTGTCAGAAACAAAATCAGGTATAATACATAAAGCTTGTCTTCTCACAAATGATTACCTTTGATCTCAAACATACCCTTTGCATATAAAAAATGTTGATCATTTATGCTGCTACACACGCATCTCAGCTCAGAATGGACAGTAATATACAGTGACATTTTCAAATGACACAATCACAAACATTTCAAAATGAACTAATAAGAAACATGAATGACAAAGAAGAAACATAAAACCACCACCCAAATCATTCCCCCATCCCTCCCCAAACTCCATCTCCAGGAGAACCCAGAATCAGTCTCAATCATAATCTCAAATCTACAGGTCGAAGTAGACGGATCCACGTCCGTAATAGTTGCCAGATTATTGAACCCGCAGGCCACCTCATTCTGATCATTTATCTGATAATAGCTGTTGAAAGCATAAGATATGTTCCCCCTAGCCTCCAGATTGCCGCACGAAGTCTTGTATCCAAGACTAGTACAGTCCGCATTCTCACACGCATAGCTTACACTCGGCGCCACATTCGCATCGTCCAGGCTCGCGGATGGCTTAAAAACGCACCATTTCTTGTCCAGATACCTCACATTCTTCGCTTTAACAAGACCGCCGCCATTTGCCGTTCCCAGATTTAGCTGATACTTCGGCAGACCATCGTAAGTGTACAATCCCCAGTGCCGCTCGAAATTCCCCGGCAGGGTGCTCTTCCGATCTTCGTCAATCAGGCTGAACAGGTACGCATTGATTGGTTCTGGCCTCATTGGCGTCCCTTGCCCTGTCGATATATGTTTCATGAATCCCTGATTGAATTTCTGAGCGAGCTGAAGGTTTGCATTCATGTCTCCATCAGTCGGCCAACCGATTTCCCCCACAATGACGGATAGGTTTCCGAATCCGTTCTTCTTTAGGGCCCACATGAGCGTGTCGTAGTTGGCGTCGAACACGTTGTTGTAGGTCGTGGAGCCGTCGACGACGGGGGATGAAGTCCCGTCGAAGAACGCGAAATCGACCGGGAAGTTAGGGTTGTCGTAGAGGCTGATGAAGGGGTATATGTTGACGGTGAAAGGGCCGCCATTGTCGCTGAGGAACTTGACTAAGCTGAGCATTAGGTCATGGATGTCGGTGCGGAAATCGCCGTCGGAAGGCCGGTTGCTTGTTGATTGATATACATCGGCGTTGAGAGGTACGGTGATCTTCACCTTGTTGCTCAGGCCTGCGTTTGCGAGAGCTCCATGAATGTTCTGGAGTGCGGGTAGGGTGGTCTGAAGATAGGTGCCGTTGAGTGATTTTAGGAAAGGTTCGTTGCCAACGGCTACATACCTAGTGATGAAAAAATGGAGCTTAGTGGAGTATGGGAGGCGCCTAAATCAATTAAAAGAAGATTATGTTGATTATGGCAAGAAACATGAGCGATTTTTTCTTGGTGATTCACTGACTGGGCATTTTACACAATCAAGATATGCTACGATGTATGGAACTTGTTTTTCAAATATGCTTTCTTTTGAATGTAAAGCACCAATTAGAGTTTGAGATTTGGTTAAAGTTAAGAAACCATTTGATGCATGGACTTGAGCTATGATAATTATAAACAACCTTAACTCTGGGGTGATGAGTAATCTCTATTGTGCACTATATGAGAGAGTCTACATGCCAAATATTGCAAAAGAAATATGAGAAAAATTGATCATTATGAATGAAGGCATAAATGAAGTGTGTGGTTGTAATGTCAACTATTTAGTACCTGAGTATGAACTTTTTCATTTAAAAATGAATGATTTAATGTCAATATGCATAAACACTCCGTGAAATTCATAAATATGTTACAATCTTATGTTAGAAAGTATATAAATGTAGACCTTGCACATAAAATTTTTAGATGTCAACCAAAAGAATGAGATCTAAACATTACTACTATTATAGAGTCTAAAAATTTATTTACATATACGCTTGATTGGCTTCTAAGTTCCTTGATAACTCATGAATGGAATATGATGGCAAGCGAAAATTAGAAACAAATGAAAAATAAGGTAAGAGAGTAGCCCTTGAAGCTCATATTTGAAAGGAAGGACTTTGGAAAGTCAATTCAAGAAAAATGAGGAATTGGCCATGATCTAAAAGTGTTCAGGATACATCTTAAAGAAGCAACAAAGAAAATACTTGTTAAAAATTTAAAGATAAATCTAAAATCCATTTTGTAAGTGAGCAAAAAAAAAAAAAGAAGGGAACTTCATTTGGTTTCATTGCAAAAAGCCAAAATACATTAAATGAGATTGCACAACTTGGGAAAGGCAAGATTGAAAAGAGAAAGAAATTAGAAAAGAAACAAAGAAAAATGACATTATGGGTAAACTCAAATAGTGATTCATCTTCATCAAATGATTTGGATGAAGAGGCAACAAATTTTTGCTTCGTGCTCATAAAGACATGGTGTTTAACATACAAAAGATACATTCTTTGAATATTTTTATGAAAAATTAGATAATAAATTTAATGATTTGAATGAAAAAATATATAAAAAGCTTAAAAGAAATATTCATCTATACCAAAAAAGAATGAAAATCGAGGTAAGTATTTTTGTGATTTGAGATATGAATGTTATATTTTTTTAAAAAAAAGGGCTTTGACTAATAGTTTTTTTACTTATCTTCAACTTAAAATTTGAAAAATATTTTATTAAATGCAAAGTTACTGTGACTTTCAAAATCACATGCTAACAACCCCATGACAATGAAAGAAATATGATATGACCAATCACATAAATCATTCACATCAACATCATCATCATGAAAGTTAGTTCCATATGTCAATGAAAATTGGTGTAATTATTGAGACAAGTACGAACACGGTTTTTTCTGAGAACTTGGATTAAAATTAAAAATAAAGATAAGATTTGTAAGAATTACAAGAAAAATGACATCAAAATTAAATGCTACAAATTGTATAACAAATATAAGAAAATAACTCTTAGTCAGAAAGAGAAACAATAGGATTATTCTGGCGAAGCTAATATTGTTGAAGAAGTTGTTTGTGATTGTAAACTGCTAGTTGTCTCTAGTAATGAATCTTATGATAATTAGATTCTTGATTTAGCCTGCAAGTTTCATGTGTGTCTCAATAGAGGCTAATTTTCAACATATGAAATTGTTTCGAAGTATTTGTATTAATGGGTAATAGGGCTCCTAATAAGATGATTGATATTAAAACTATTAGAATCGAAATATTTGATGGAGTTGCTAGAACACTTGTAGATATCGAACATGTCCTAGATTTTAAAAAAAAAAAAATCCTTAAATACTCTTAATTCTAAAGGTTATAAGTATTCTGATGAGTGAAGAGTTTTAAATGTTTGCAAAGTCTCTTATTATGATGAAAGAATAGAAGAAGACAACTGGACTATGTCTTAGAAGGTTTTATTGTAATAGGTAATGTCAGAATTACTATTTATTCTATATCAAATGAAGAATTAGTCAGACTTTCATAGGATTGGAGAATGCTAGACTATATATAATTTGATCTAAGGGAACTATCCACAATTTTATCTGAGGGTGGTGCCACATATATGTTGATGTTTATCGATGATTTTGCTCAAAAAATTTGGGTTTTCTTTTTGAAGCAAAAAAATGATGTTTTTACTATTTTTAAGAAGTGAAAAATTATGAATGAAAAGTAGATTGAAAATCTGATTAAACATCTTTGTGTTAATAATGACTTAAATTTTTTTTTGGAAGAATTTAATGTCTTTTGCAAAATAGAAGAAATTTTGAGAGGTTTCATAGTCAGACAGACTTCACAGCAAAATGTTGTGGTAAAGCGAATAAATATGCCTATAATATGGAACCTATATTGTGTACTTTCCAATGTTGCTCTCCTATTTTTTATTGACAAGAAGAGTCTATATAAAATTTAGGTAAAATTGCAAATTACTTTAATTTAATATTTTTTAGTTGCCCCATAAGATTAGGTTAATAATTATAAATTAAAACTTATATTTAAAAAAATATGTATTTCTTGATTTAAAAATTGGTGTTAAATGCTACTAGTTATGGTCTCTTGAAATAAAAAAAATGATTATTGGCAGAGATGTTGTATCTGATGGGTCTGTCATATTACATACAATATCTACTATATGATTTAATGATGATGCTCAAAAGGAGAGGTCTAACAGACATGTGAAGCTTTAGATTAAGATAGTTACATCCTTTGACCTTAAAAAAAGATCATATAATGACATTTATATTACAATCTGTGTGATATTACTTTATTGATCTCTCTTAAGTATTTTTCTTAAAAATGACATCCATAGATACCTCTGCTGTCCAAGTCATTCATTTTTTTTTTAGTTTAGTTTTATGTTAGCCAACAATCTCCACTCAAAATTTCCTATTTGACATAGTAAATTCTCATTTTCTGCTCGTGGTTTTTATTATCTTAGATTTTTCACAAAATTTTTTGCTCTTTCTTTTGTTGATTTTATTGTTCATCGAACTAATTATATGGTAATATATATATATATATATAGACACACACACACATACACACCTACTACTCTTATGCAATCTCTAAAAAATATTAAATTTTTTTCTCAAAATATAATTTTCTAGAAAAGTTCTCAATTTCTCAAATTGTTTTCGGTTTTATTGGATGAGGGATTCATAATCAATATAATTTTCATACTTTTATAGCTTTTAATTCCAGAGTTTTCACTATTATTTCATCTCATAAAAATTATGATGGCGCCGACCAACCCAATAATAAAAGGACTTATTTTAGTGACTTGTTTAACTTTGAAGCTAAACTTCAATGATTTTATTGGGATTGTTCTAGGTGTTGTTGGGAGAGATAGATTCGAGGGTACAGATAAAGGATGATTATCAAACTTAAAAAATGCTAGAAACAAAAAGTAAAAATCGACTTCAAACTATGTTCTTTCAAGATCATTTTCAAAGGAAGAAAGGGGGGTATGGTGCAAGTTTGTTAGCCATCATTGCAAATTAAAGTGAATTTGTTAGACCGACACATATGGCACCATCCGCCTCGTGCTCCACTAAGTCGATGTCGAACCCAAATAGTTTGAAGACTGATGTTAGGCTAAAGACTAAAAAGGCCAATTTACTCATTTGCTAGTTATTATTGTGGGATATAAATAGGGCTAATATGTTTAGGGTTAAGTTATACATAGGTGATTGTTGTGTTAGATCTTAGGATTGGAGTTTGGTAGAGATCATGTATCTCTCAAATTGTAGATGCTTTGTTAAAACCTTATTTCTGAAAAATTCCTATTAAATTGTCATCAAAATGATTATTGCTCGCATTCAAAAGACGTGACAGTGAATATACCTATAGTTGCCTTAACGTCGAGAAAAGAACTCATTTCTTGCCATCGGAAGCACATCGAATATAGGTAGACGTTGTTGCTATCTATCCTACGTCGTTCCCTCCTTTCGCCGCTCGGAGCTAAAGATAGGATCGCATTTACCTTTGTGGCGAATCTTGTGACACAGTCGTGCTGGGAAGCCAGTGATGTGATCACCCTCGTGACTGAACTTTAAGATACAGTCGAGGGAAGTCAAAGAGGATGGCAGCATGTCGGACAGGATCTCGGCTTACGACCTTGCAATACAATCATGATTCAGGCTATCTAGGAGGTCGAGCATAGGATCTCAATACACAAGAGTTTAGCATTAGTGATTGAAAATCATAATGGGTGTAATGACAGGTAAAAAAATAGAAGAGGGGGAGTTGAGACAAATTAGATTTGAGGTGGAAGAGCATTTGGAGGGGTGATTTTGTCTATAAAAGGGAGATATTCATTGCCCTGAAAGTAATACTGAAGAAGATCGTAAAGTTTCACACAAAATCACCTCCTCCCACTGTAGGATCTAGTGACAACATCTGGAGTGGACGTGAGCGACATCAATCAGAAAGATTTGTGAGACATCCGGATGGCGGGAACGAACGAAAGCAGGTGGGATGGAGCAAAGTCGAGAGTATATTTAAGTGGCAGTATATAGAGGGAATTGCACGACATCTGGAGATTTGAACGAGTGACAATAGGAGGAACAAGACCACGTGCTATATGGGGCTGGAACATATCGATTTGAAGGACTTTGGCCTAAAACACGAAACCACGGTTGGTGGGACCCCGACGGAGGGCTACATCCAACTGCTCTAGTGAATTTTGTTTGCGACTGCCTTCTGGGTGGAAGGCGATTCAGGAATCTTTGGGGACGGGGGAGCTGATTATGGGGTGAATCAAACTTATGGAAGAAGGAAAATCAATATGGGCCAATGAAGGAAACTCAACCCCCGCTTCATGAGTAGAATGAGCTTCAGTTGAGAAAACTGGGGAGAAGACTAATGCAAAAGGAAGCTGAAGATACCAAATAAAAGAAGATGATGTTTGTGGTTGGGTTTATCATATGGAAGAGTCATGACATGGAGTTGATGGAGATTTTGACACCTATCCAACAACTCCAACAATTTTTAGAAGTTTTTCAGTTGTCGTGTGGACTGCTGCCTCGAAGAGAACACAAGCATGCAATAACCCTTAGCATGGGGGTTACAGAAGAAAGAGATCGAGAGATTGATACAGGAGATGTTGGAGGCCGAGATCATATAGCATAGTGTGAGCCCCTTCTAGTCCAATCTTGCTAGTGAAGAAGGGTGAGAGTTGGCATTTCTGTTTAAGATTATCAGGCAGTGAATTAAAAAAATAGTTCCTGACAAATTTTTCACTCCGGTGATTGATGAACTACTAAATGAATTATTTAGGGCTGTGATATTCTCCCATGTGCAAAATGTTGCATATCGAACTCATGGGAGCTACACAATTTAGTAATTCAGAGGGGAATAATGTTAGACTAGTGTCTACGACATAGTCCACCTCGTGCTCCACCAAGTCCATTGTATGGATTGAATTGAATCACATGCCTCCTTCTATGGATTTCAGCATGTGCTACAATATGGTTCCACTTACTTGCCTATTTTCCTCGACCAACCCTTGACATGAAGACATGAAAGACTTCAATCAAGGCCACTTCCCAAGCTTTCTAATTTGATTGGTCGATAATGTGATTGCTTATTTTAGATGTTATTCTATATAATGATCTCTTTGTGATTCATAATGATACATTAAAGGTGTTAAATAATTGCAATTGCAGTTGCTCTCTCTCTCTCTCACACACATACACATACACACACATAAAGCTCTCATTTTGTCTCAAATCCCTCCTCTTCTCAATCAAACAATAACCCTGGCCACCTCCACCCACTTTTACAAACCTCATCAACCCAATCTTGCTTCGCAAGTCGCGTTCGCCCAGTCCTCATGTCATATTGATGTTGTGGGGCATATGAGTACACACTAAGGGAAGAGAATATGGTATATAAAAAGAAAAAAGCTCCCTCGAATATATCAAAGAAGTTAAGTATTGGATGTCTTTTGATTCTTTGGAATAAAAAAAAAAAGGAATTTCTTATGCCACTCTCATTTGCTAAAAAAAGTCTCCAAAAGAAGTATTGGATGTCCTATTTAACTGCTAAACACTCAAATCTCTAAATGAGTTCTTGGTCTTGACTCTGATGTTTTAGTAGTTGCACAATTACTCGGTAATAATTGACAAGCTAGCATGGTGATTACTTGTTGCTTGATAGTTAGCTCATCTTAATTCTCGCAACATGCATATCAAAATGAAAAAAAATTCAAAAAAGGTTGCTTATGTTGAGCCCACAACAATCTAACCACTCCATCAACTTCCATATTAAAAAATTAACTATTTAGGAGATGCTTGGTGGCAAGATTTAATCTCGATTTAATCAAGATTTCACCTAAATTTTGCCATTTAGTTTTTTTAGGTTAACAAATGCTACAACCCTTGTAATCCAATTGTCTCTACATTTTGTACTGAATTAAGGATTTAATAAATCCTAGAAGAACCATGATCATTAAAACCTTGAGTCAATTTATGCAGGGGTTCGCTCCTCTCTTGTTCACTTCACTCTAAACTCTTAAGGCATAGATATCATCTCCTTTTTGTCTCTTTTTCTTCTCCTCTCCTGCCCACTGCAATCGTGTCTCACCAATGGGGATCCCACACTCATGGCATGTGTTCCAACTTTCTATACTTCAGTTTTAAATAAAAATTGGTTAAGAAAATTCTTATTTGAAATTTTTAATGATTCCCTATTCCAAAATTAGCCTTCAACAGCTACCTACAATAACATTTAGTACATTCCATGTCTAATTAATTATCATTTATCTAACTACATTAATTATGAAATACTAACATCTTAAACTAATAATTCAAATCATCCTAATTAGCTTTATTATTATACTAATCAACATTTATGATTAATTACTTATTTTTTGCTTTAAACACTTTAACCCAACCAAGTAAACTATTATTACTCTTAAGTAATTATCTAAATAAAATGTTATTAACCTCTAAACAACATATTAATTAACTTCAGCACATCAAATCACCGCACAAATTTAATTCAAACCTCAAATGTTGAAAACAATATCCAAATAATTTATCTTAATTTAACCATATCCCGCAGCCATCAAGCCAATTTGTTTTTCAGGATTTAAGGCTCCTAGGATTTACTAAATCCTCATTTAATTAAACCATACCTGCAGCCAAAAATAAAAGATCAAATGCTGCAAATTTTCTTGGGTCACACATACCACTCAATTTCTATCTATTTAGATATCAAGCACCTCAATCGCAGGAAAGATATGGTCATATGGGTGGTAGAAATGTAAAAACCCAAAGTCTAGATATCAGAGATGTAAATACATAGGAATTATGTGGTATCTATGCAAATGCCCAAATTTTCTTTTCAAATCACAACTCAAGAAAAGAATAAACCTGATATTAACTCCATCATCGATGTAGCTGGATGCATTCTGCGATACCCACTTCTCCGCCGTCTTGGTGCTCGTCGCCAGCATCGCCAGCATGTCGTTGGGGATCCCCACCATCACCTCAATCCCGCTGTCCTTGAGAGCATTCATCGTCCCCTCCTCCGCATCAAAAAGCTTCACCTGTTTCACCCCGTCCTCCTTCAGCATCCGAACCACTGTGCTCGGCGGCAATGGATGGCTCGCCTGAGTCCCCCAGTTGGCGCCAATCCCACCAGCAACACCCACCATCAACGCCCAAAATGAAATCAATGCCTTCATCTCATAGGACTTCACCATAGCTCCACCGGTCATCCTCCAAGCTCAAAAATGGGATTTTTGGGGCAGAAAAATCTAGTTTTTAGACAAAGGTTTCATTTTTTTAGAAGCTGAGATGTTGGGTTGCATAAGCCAGATGATCGAACCAGAGATGAAAAGTGATGAAGTTTGGAGCAAACAGAGGGGGTGTGCTACTACGCTCAAACCCAGCTTAAGAATCGGAAAAGAGCTGGGATGGAGATCAAATAGAAGAAGAATTAGAAAGTCTTTCTCAAAATGCAAAAAACATATAAATACATCAGGAGCTAAAAAATCCTTCTTTTGAATCTATGAGTTTTAGGACCGTTGCTTCTAAACTGTTCAGGTTTTAGGGTATTAATGAACTGTAGGGAGGGGTCTTTAAAGCGCCATTGATGCAGGAAAATCTCGAAGTGAGTGACAGATTGACTTTCTGGATGATAAAGATTGCTTTTTTAAAATCGGAAAAGGGGGGTTACAAATGAATCAAGAGAAAGAAGAGAATTACAGAGGAAGGTGATGTTACAGTTGCAAGCTAAAGCAATCACAGCGAACATAACTGGGGACGGGGATTGCGACTAGTTCATAACTGAAGAAAAATCTGGAAGAGAGGAGAAAGATTTATTTTTTATTAAGGTCAAACAAGAGGGAGATAAGGATTAGAGCAAAAGGGGATATTTTTTTTTAACAAAAAATTTGTCTCTCTGCTCGTCGCTGTCAAAGCGGGGGAGGTGTTATGCTGCCGAGTGAATGGTGGCGATAGCTCGGAGGAGGTTGACGGTGACGCAACGGCGTACGGATCTTCGGTCGTAGTTTGGCTGCCACGGAGTTGTGTAGGAGTTGTAAACTTGTCCACGTTTTTATTAATATAACAATAAAAAATAATGTAAGAAAAAAAATGTAGGGTAAAATAATTATAGAGCACTCTAATTGTAGTGTATTCCGTAAATTTAAAAGTTTTTGGTTGTTTGTAAAATAAATATAAATATAAATATTTTTTTCTGTTTTATTAGGCGCAACAACAACAACAAACATTTATCCCATTAAGTGGCGTCGGCTATGCGAAGTTTTTTTCTCCATTGAGTATCATATTTTCATTTAATTATAATAAATTAAGATCCTTTTTTATACAATATGCCCAAGTATTTCTAAGTTCATCTTTGTCTTTCTTAACATAAGTGAATCTAAAACATCTACTCTCCATTCGGATCATCAGTTTAAGCTCTCTCTAATTTTGTTTCACTGGAGCTACACCAACCCCTATCATGGATATATTTATTTTACATTTTGTCTCTTTAGTGAAAAGCTGCTCATCCACCTAATCATTCTCATCTCGACAACACTTAACTTAGTTTTATGTTTCTCTTTTAAAGGCTAACATTCAGTGTCATAGAACATTGCAGGTCTCACCATCATTTTATAAAACTTTCCTTTCAGTCCAAGCGGTACTTTTCAATCACACAATAGGCCCGAAACATTCCTTCACTTCAACCATCTTCTTATTAGTTGCGTGTAGAATAAAAGCAATGTATTCTGAATACTTGTAAATTATTTGGTTGTGTAAATAGAATGTAATAAAACAAATTATTTTCTTCTTAATATATCGTATATTTGTTATAAATTTGTGTGTACTCATTTTCATTGATATAATGTTTCATAATAAAAATAAGTTAAAATATATAGATGATAAAATATACTTAATATTTCATATAAGTTTTACCACTCAATACATACATATTAAGCGCTTGGATTTAAATTTTACTTATATACCACTTCACATATGCATGGAAATATGTATTTTATTTTATTTTTTAAGTTGTCAAGATGGTATTTTTTATGTAATATAAAAGAATTAGGGGTCAAATATAAAAAGCAACGTTTAGGTTTTAGATTCGTAAATACGGCAGAATTGAGTGGTATTTTTGTAAAAGCCTCTAGAAGTGAAAATTGGCAATGCATTCGAATTCATACATAAACCTTCAAAGAAGTAATGAACACATAATTTTAGCAAAAAAATGTCCATCCCAAACTGCATTTCGTGAACGCATGTAACTAAAATTTATATGCTTATAAGAACAACACATAAAATTGATATGCAGGAAAAATGTGTCTCTAGATAATTACAATATGTTGATGGCTATCTGACACCACATTACTTCAGCAGCTTAAACTTTCTTTTTGAAAACATATTCCAGAAACCAATTTCAGGAAGATTAAATGAGTAATAATACACGATAAAATGTCATCAGAAATACACATTTTGAGTACTTGTAAGATCAAGTCGATGGCAAAGCAATATTAAAAAGAGCTACCAATGCTGCATACCAATTCTTATGTACTTGCATCTCTAAACCCTTTAATTTTTACATGTATGCCCCCTTACTATGCGTAGCACGGTGTATTTAAATTTAATGAAAAAATAATGGCATTTTTGATGTGATATAAAAGATTATGGCTAAGAGTAATCCCCTAAACATGAATGATATAGAGAGTGTGAAACAAGATAATGATTGGATAGAAAAGGTAAAATATAATGTTATATCCATAAAATTATATGTCTATCTAATGACTAAAAGCATCTTTAATGCCAAAAGAAAGAAAAAAGATAATGGTTCAAGCATAATCAATAATAATTTCTTAACTTTCATCTTAACGTGGTTGAATTGTCACTCTTCCCACTTTTCAAATATTTGTGATATGAATCAAACATGGAAAGACCACTACCCAAACTACAACTTCACTGGAACTAAATTGATGTGCATATTGTACTATTGTAGTTCTGAAGTTCAAGTCACACCAACATTGTAACATTACTCAAAAAAAAAATTATAGATGGAGCTTATCCAGCAAAATCGTAAATTTCAATTCAACAGATGATGAATATAAATAATATAATTTTGGATTCATATAATAACTAAGTGGTATCTCGGTTTGCTTCACTGAAATCAGGAAGTATATTAAATTATCTTTATCAATACAACAGTGCCCACTAGTATAGCCAGCTTAGATGAAATATATCCAACGTTGCCTATAACATTCCCATGTGTATAAATACCTTATGTTGTAATGAAAAGTATAATTAGTGAGTTCTGTATGTATTATTCTTCTTAGCATCTTCTCTCCTCTCATTTTCTCTATTTCTAAATTCTGGAACTTATCTAAATTTTGAATTATATGAGATTACTGAATTCTAAATTTAGGTGCCGTCTTCATGTGTTCGTAAGGCTTTCGAAAGAACATGCATGCATCCTAACTTGGTTAAGGAATAAACAAATGAGCATTTAAAATTATGAATTTCATAGAACAATAAGGGAAAAAAACTTGTAAGTTCTGATAACTAGGAATGCAAGCATAATTGCATATGCAAATATACATAAAAATTTTTGAGGAAAAAGACTAACAAATCGGATTTTATATGCTATACAACATTCAACATGAATGAATAAAAATAAAGCATTCATGAGATTGAGATACAATAATGATTGAAATGAAAGTTAGGTCTGAAATATAAAAATGTAAAACTGCGGGAAGACAATTGTGATCATGAGCTTGTTGAACATTTCAAATTTGTTTAATCTTAAATTTTGAAAGTCAAACTGTTTATATAAATTTCAAATATTCAATGGTTGTTCTATCAAATTGTTCTCAAATTTTAAAATTCTAAAGGTTCACAAACTCAAACTTTTCACAATATGTTGATTTACAACAGCAACAACAACAAGCCTTTATCCCACTAGGTAGGGTTGGGTACATGACCTTTTTCTCCATTGCATCTTGTTGAGTGTCATATTTCATTTGATTCTAATAGATTAAGATTATTTTGTATACAATATGCCCAAGTCTTTTTAGGTCAACATCTGCCTTTCTTAACATAAGGCAAATATAAAACATCTACTATCCTAACTGGATCATCAGATTGTCAACATTTATTGTGAACAAACCATCTAAGACGACTCTCTCTAATCTTGTCTGTTACTGGAGCTGCAACAACCCTATCACGAATATATTCATTTCACATTTTCTTTGTATCAATCTACTCATCCATCTAAACATTCTCATCTCGGCAATACTTCACAAGAGTTGATCTAAATTGAGAATTTTTTTAAAGCTGAAATATAAGAATGTTATACTACAGGAATACATAGGTTATTTTGAGCTTGTTGAATATTTCAAATTCATTTAAATACCAAGCTTTTAAAGTCAGGTTGTTTATCCAAATTTGACAGATTCAAGAGTTATTTTGCTAAATAGTTCTTAAGATTTAAAACTCTGACAACTTTCCCAAATATGCTGATTTGAATTGATAAATTTTTTGGTCCATATCCATCAACAAATTTACATTATAAATGACATACAAGAAAAATATAATAATTTTAATTATTGCATATTACAAAAATCATAAAAAGACTAAAAAGAAAGTGATATTTGAAATATAAATATATGAAACTACATGAAGACATTGATGATCTTGAGTCTATTAAACATTTCAAATTCGTTCAAATACTAAATTGTAAAAGCCTCATTTATCCAAATTAAAGGGATTCAACAGTTATTCTGGCAAAAAGTTCTCAAAATTAAAAACTCTGAATATTTAGAAACTCTAATTTTCTGAAATATGATGNATACTAAATTTTAAAAGCCTCATTTATCCAAATTCAAGAGATTCAACACTTATTCTGGCAAAAAGTTCTCAAAATTAAAAACTCTGAATATTTAGAAACTCTAATTTTCTGAAATATGATGTTTTGAATTGCTAAAATATTTTATCCATATCTATCAATAGGCTTACGTTATAAATGACATCTAAGTAAAACATGATAGTGTTAATCATTATACATTATGAGAAACATTGAAAGTCTGAAAAGAAAATGACATCTGAAATATAAAACATAAAATTGTGAGAAGACGTAGGAGATCTTGATACAAGTTAGCATAACACTTTAAAATAAACAAAGTTCAAAACGCATAGCGAACCAAAAATATAGCCTAACATATATTAGAGATCATAACATATTCATTAAATAAAAATAATGTGTTAATTCATAAAATCAAAATATAGCATAACATACTAGGAGTCTCCCTCTCTTTCTAAACCTGGGGACCTCTTTTATATTTGGGCACCAACCTTCATCTCAAGTTGTTATTCTGTTCCTCGAGTCATCGCATCTCAGATGAAAGCTAACATTTGATCATTCAACTCTTGGATTTACTGGGCTGCGAACTCTCTGACACACTCCATATTATTTGTCTCTGTTGTAGATTTTCACTTTGCAGTTTGTTCCTTTTCTTTTTGTGGCATGGTCCATCTCATGACATTTTTTAGGAAGTTGAATCCAGATTTGTCCTGAATCACACCCAATGAATAGAGCCTAAGTAAGGAGAGAGAGAGAAAAAGAGATTAAGAGAGAGGGAGAGAGAGTGAGTGAGTGAGTGAGAGACAGAGAGAGAAGTGAATAGTAATAAATAATAATTCACTGTGTCTTATTCATAAGATGATTCCCCTATAATAATTCACCGTGTCTTATTCATAAGATGATTCCCCTATTTATAGAGGTGATGGTACACCATCTTGATGTTACATTTTTGCCCCTACTTTAAAGAGGCTCATATGAGATAATTATGTTATTTTACAAGGCTAAGCCTGTTATCCGACTACTTTCTGATTTAATTGGCTTCAGGCCTATAAGATCGACTCAGTCAGCTGAGAGAGTGAGTGGGAGATACATAAAGAAGAGTGAATAGTAATAAACAATAGTTGTAGTGTCTTATTTATAACATAATCCCCTATTTATAGATGAGAGGGTGCAATATCGTGATGTTACATTTTGGCTTCTACTTTAAAGGGGTGCATACCGAGATATTTATGGTATTTTATACGAATAATTAAGCTTATTGTCTGATTGCTTTCTTACTCGACTAGCTAGGCTTAATTGGCTTCAGGCCAGTAAGCTCAGGTTGATTGGATGAGATCTACTCTATCAGACAAACTTCTTAGATATGGATCTGCTCAGTCGTCTGGGCTTGCTCGACGTGGATCGACTCAGTCAATACAACCTACTTGTTGATTCTTGACCCCTAAAGAGGAACCTCTAAATGTCTTTGGGATGCTTGGATATGTGTGGGAATCAGATCTTCCCTTGGGTTGATCATTTTGTGATAGTTGACTCAGATAATCTCTTATATCATTTTTGGCTGAATAACTTATTCTTGTATCTTTCGGTCATTTTTGGTTTGTCTTATGGTTTGATAGGCTTTGGCTTTGTTGGTTTAGCTTGGACAGCTTCACACAGCTGGATAAGTTGAAATCACGATCTTGTACTCTTTCATTTATGATTGTTATATTAGATCTCCTCAGGATCAGTACTGACACATTACTGATGTACAACTAGTGAGGTTTAATTAGATTAAAAAGAATTAAATATATTAATTTGATTGTCATTGATTTTAATTTTGTAAACAATTGATCATAACTATTATCATATTTGATATTGATTCCATTTAGGTATTACAATATTATGTAGATCTTACAAGCTCTTGATGTCATCACTTCTTGCTAATATATATAGTAAGTCACAATCTTTTGTTGTTTTTGTTGCATGTCTCAATTCATTGTTGTGTATACTTTAATAAATGACAATAACTTACTGAGTTTTATTCGTCAAACACATTTCTTGATAATTTCTTATAATATTTCTACTAGGTCATTCGGTGAACCTTCACCACAGGAGCAGCTTATTCAATAATAGATTTATTTATGATATTTTAGGTTATGTATCAGCAATTATATTTTCTTTCAATTTGAATAGCTTTATTTTTATAGCTACTTTTTTAATTTCGTTTTTGTTAGATGTTCTTTTATTTTTGGGGGTTTTACATAAATAACACATAAAATTTTCATTAATTTAATGAAATAAAACTGATTTTTTATTTTTTTTATTTATTATCCTTATTGTTCGCATACAAATTTCCCTTCTTGTGAATATAAAATAACTTTTTATATATTTTTTCATTATGTCCTACATTATTAGAGCGTATCACCTTCCGAACCGAGAGTTAAAAAAAAATGTGGACACTGCTTTCGTTTGAGAATATCTTGTTTTTGTGTATTTGCTAGCATGGTGAGATGTCCTCTCTATCTCTCTATCTATATTCATCTCTTTCTCTCTCTCAACCATTTGCTATGTTATGAAAAAATGACAACAATAAAGTGAAAAACTGAATTCAAAAAATTGTAAATAAGAAAATAACATCGATTTACATCGTTCGGCTAATTTGCATACGTTCATGGAGTTGCAGAGAATTTTAGTACTTCAAGAAATTACACTGTCGAGCACTTCGACGTTTACAAGAAAACTTTCTTTCTCTGTTAGCTCTCAAGAGGACTTGGCTTGACACTTATGAGAGACCAAAAGAGGTTATTTAAAGAAAACGGGAGAGAGGTAGGTGGAGAGAGATAAGTGGGAGAGAGGTAAGTGAGACGCGGAATGTGAGGTAAGTAAGTCACAAACTTCATATATTTTACAATTCTCTTACTTGGAGACTGAGACACTGACTGCACCACCTACAGACGACATCATCTACTGGTTATACCGACCTTTTTTTCAAACATGATACCCTCCTCTTTCCTCCACCTCCGTAACTCATGGCTTCTGTCTTCACGCTGGAAGACCAATTGAAGTCAAGCACAGCTTCAATTTCTTAAGAGTAGCACCCATAGTCAATATATCAGCATCAACATAGCTTTGTACCTCCAAGCTCTTTCCTGGGTTACTCTTGCATCTGCTTACAACTCCCATTGCATGAGCAATATCCTGCCTCAGCTGAATGCTCTTTTTAACAAGTCTAGCCTTGTACCTATTACTACCATCAAGCGCAGTTTTCACCAGTACAGCCACTTGTTCTGTAATGTATTCTTCTTTGGTGGAAGTTCTGCCAGCTCTCACTTGCTCGAATTTTCATCTTACAAGATTTCTTCATAGCTCTGGCTCATGTGACCAAGTCTGAAATGCCGCAGATCTATTGTGCTCTCTACAACTGTAGTTGCAACAATGTTGAGTAAACCTATAGTCATATACAATGTGTCAGTTTTTTTTACCCCGAGCCAGTATTAATGCTCATTTAGTAACCTTCCAGATGCTATTTGAGAACACTATTGAATGACTACCCTCATTGAGCTGTCCAACACAAATGAGGTTTTTCTTAAACTCGGGAACGTGTCTGACCTTTTGCAAAGTGTATTTGCTCTTGCTAGGGAGTGCAATGTCAACGTTTCTCATCCCCACTATCACGACTGTTTATATGCAACAGTATAATAATATATGCGATTATATTTTCAATTATATTTCATTACTTTACAATAGTACAAAAAACTTGATCCTAAAGAAAATAAGAATTTAATGGGATACTACGTAAGTATACGTATCATTATCAAGTAATATAAGACTTTTTTATTAAACCCCGAATATCAATCCCACGAGGAAATTGGCAATATACACTTTCAAACAACAAACTTCTATTTTAAAAAGATATTTACTTAAACTATAGATAATTTGGCAGTAATTAAAATTTAAATCTTTTTGGTATTTTTGATATTTTGACAAAATAGTAACAACTTCTAAATAACTTGAGTTTATGTAAAAGAAAAGCACAAAATATGAAAATATCTTTATCATTTTCATGAATCAATAATAAGTATAGGAATTTTGTTGTAGAAGTATGTGAACTGTGCTGTGTCAAATATGAGCAATAATATTTTTTACCCTTACTAGATATGCTATAAAGAGCATTGACTAATTTAAAGTTTGAAAAGTTCTGAAGACCGGCTAGGCAGGGAAGATATCAGCTCTCACTCTAGAGTTCCCTCGATTCCCTCCACCTCATGGCTAACATCTCGTATCAAAACCTAAAACAATAAATCAAGTTGGGGATTTTAACTTGTCACTCTAAAGTCCTCTAACTCTACACCCTTCGAAGATCATTTCCCTATTTATTTGTACTAAATCATATGAATTACATTCTCATTCATACAACCTCATGTGATTCTTTCCAACTGTTGATTGAGACAATACCAGCCCGGTTCTTACATGTTCTCACAACAAATTTTAACATCTAGATAGGCTAGATCAAGAATTAAATGAAGTATATTGAATTAAATCATCACAACTTCTTCCAACATTAAATATTAATACTCTCTACAACTTCCTTCCAACACATTAATTACTTATTATTTTAAGGAGAAAGATAAAGAAAAACACTCAGAATCCATGAAGAAAACAAAACCACACTTTAGTTTAAAAGTAGAAATCATTGTCAAACCAACAAGAAGTCTCGATGAAAACCAAAAGTAGTTTAAAAACAAAGATAAAAACTTATCTCAAATCATTCACCAAACTCTTGAAGTTCCTTTGAATCTCTTCTCTTTTACAACACTTTAAACTCTCAAAATAAAACTAAAAACAAAAAGAAAAAAGTAAATTTTGTGGTGTCTGAATCTCTCCACAAAATTCTTCACAATCTTCTCAGGATTCAACACTCTCTCCCTCTTCAAGCACCCATCTCAAATGTCTTAACTTCCTTTTAAAAATTTCCCAAGAGGTGCCTTGGAAATTCTTCAAAATATGTTCAAATTCGATGTATTCTCCATGGGATGTCTCATTTCACAAGTCTTTTAATAATATTTTTGTTCCTGGTGGTCATAACCACCCTTTTGAGCCAATAGGTGCCTCAAATGTCTCTTCAAAATTCGGACAAATGAAAAAAATAGTCAAATAACTGTCTCTGGCGCTTAAGCGCGAGACCTCTGACGCATAGGCACGGCCTTCTCTGTTTCACGGGCGCTTAGGCGCCAAAACACTTTTACACAAATTTCACATGTTTGCTCCAAATTTGATCATTTTTCACTCATTTAGTATTTTTCAACTTTTTGCTTGTACTTGAAAAAAACACACAAATACCTTCCATTAAAGCACAATAACTCAAAAATAGGTATAAAAATGTGTCTAAAAATACTGTATATTTTAGGTGTATCACCCACCACGTCCAGAGCTTTTTCATCAGTCAGATATACCTTCCCAAAATTACCTGCAACATAATTTCGCATCAACTCACAGTAGGAAGATGTGTGAAAGGAAACCATTGAATCCAGTATCCAATCATCAACAGAATTGTGAATTGTCATCAATAGAGCATCTTGTATTTCTTTAGTTATCATATTTGCGCTATCATTCTTCTTCTTCTTAGGATTCCTGTAGTTTCTTTTTATGTGGTTAGTCTTGTCATAGTTCTAGCAGGTTGTCTGCTTATCAGATTTTGATTTTGATATTCTTCTGTTTGAGTTCCTGTCTTATGATCTCTCTCTGGAATCAAGTTCAGTGTCAAACTCAAACCCGAGATCTCACCAGAATCTTTCCTGTGCACCTTTTCAGCCAAAATCAAATCATGAATATCATCATATTTTAGTTTAGATTTACCAACAGAATTGTTAACTGTCATCGTCATGGCTTCCTAGTTATTTGATAATGAAGCCAATAATATCAACACATGTATCTCATCATCAAAATCAATTTCAACAGACGACAATTGATTTGTGATGATATTGAAATCATTCAGGTGTTGAGCAACATATACATCTTCCATCATTTTTAAGTTGAATAACTTTTTCATCAAGTGCTTCTTGTTATTTACGGATGTTTATCATACATACCTGATAAAGCCGTCATGAGATCTGCAGTAGTCATCTCCTTGATGATGTTGTAGGCAACTGAGCTGGACATGGTTAATTGAATAACCCACAGAACATGTCGATCCAACAGATTACATTCCGTCTCGCCCATCTTTTGCAATTTCTTTCCTAATAACAGAAGATAAAGTTTCTTCCCATAAAGGTAGGCATTTATCTGCATCCTCCAGTAAGCAAAATCTGTGTCATTGAACTTCTCAATCCCCAATGTCATCACTTCGTCTCTGCTTATCGTTTTTCCTTAGATATGAACAAAAGCTTTGATATCAATTGTTATGAAAAAATGACAGCAATAAAGTGAAAAATAAAATCGAAAAATTGCAAATTAGAAAATAACACATAGATTTACGTGGTTCGACAAATTTGGCTACATCCACGGAGCTGCAGATGGTTTTAGTACTTCGATAAATCACACCGTCGAGTGTCTCGACGTTTACAAGAAAAATTTCTTTCTTTTTCTCTCTTCCTTTCTCTCTTTTAGCTCTCAAGAGGACTTGACTTGACACTTATGACAGGCCAAAAGAGGTTATTTAAAGAAAATGGTAGAGAGGTTGGTGAGTCGCGATAGGTGAGGTAGGTAAGTCACATGCTTCATATATTTAACATGCTAAAGTTTTAATACAATAAACAGTTTTGGATGCTTTACAATAAAGAATCTCCTTAATCAATATAGGTAATATTTAATTATACAATCAAATCATGAAGATTTTGGACTTCTATCTCATGGAATTTATAGTAATGGGTGTTTCAATGCTTATAAATAAGAAGTAAATTGTGCTAAAAAAATTGTATAGAATTTAAATCACATAATATATTACTAGTATGAAATAAAATGTGAAGCTTGATAGCATCCACTCATAATGTGCTTAACAATACGAATATCATCTCCTTAAGGTCAATTGTGTTATAGGGGATTCAAACCCCAACCTGAGGGGTCTTACACTGAGGATGCCAATCAAGAGGCCGAGGCACACAACACAAATGTTATCTAAATCTTTCTTTATGTTATTATTTTTAAAAACATTATATATATATATATATNTCATGACATATATTTTTATTTATGTTGAATTTTTAATAAATTAATTTTGGTGATTTAATGTATAATAATAATATGGGCTATTTACATGCATACCATCCATTTCATATGTATTTTTAAATCTGGCACCTAAAATTTACTTTTTTTTATATTAATAGCATTCAAATTTTAAACTCATGTAAAGATTATTATTATTTTGATTTTTAAAAGGTGATTCCAGTTTTTATGAATAAATTAGACATGATAGGTAATCAAATCCTTCGTAACCCGAGTCAAAAAATTTAGGTTAAGGTTAGCCGAATAAATTTTGGGTCGAGTTTAGGTTGAAAATTTTAAGCTNCTTTTTTATATTAATAGCATTCAAATTTTAAACTCATGTAAAGATTGTTATTATTTTAATTTTTAAAAGGTGATTACAATTCTTATGAATAAATTAGATATGATATGTAATCAAATCCTTCATAATCCGAGTCAAAAAATTTAGGTTAAGGTTAGCCGAATAAATTTTGGGTCGAGTTTAGGTTGAAAATTTTAAGCTGCTTAATTTTTTTTGGGACGGGATCAGTTTGACACGTTAAGTCAGAATTGACCGCTCAACCTTAAATTGACTTGAAATTGACCTATCAATCAGGATTTGAGTCAAATTGAATCAATTTTGACCTCAATAACTATTATTTCTTAAGTTAACCAGTTTATGCAAGTCAGATTTGGTTTGGCAGGTTGAAGATGGTCATGTCTGGATTGGATTTTTTGACATGTTTAATGTTCTAGTTGTTTTCGGGTCAAACTGTTTCAGATTGGGCCAATTTTAGGTCAGACTCGAACCCGACCTGAAAACTCGATTTGACACCCCTATGTGCAACCACTGCAGGCATTCTCCTTTAACATAAAAAACTCTCTCATTTTNTAATTCTACTCGTTGGTCGTGTGCCTTCGCTCATTGATGGTAGCCAATAGCCAAAGTTCCAATTTAACCACGATGGAATTTATATAAATTAATTGAAATTCAAACATTTATGAAATTACTAATTTATAGAAATTCAACGAAGCTGCTTTCTAGGCAGGACTGCGTGAAAATGGTTGCTGAAATGCACTAAATATTTGCCCAAATTAAAGTCTTAGAAAATAAAACATAATTGAATAAATAAATCAAATAAGTAGAGCTCATTGTTCGCGAACAGCTCGTGTTTGGCTCGTTAAGAAGCTCGTGTTTGGCTCGTTTGCTAAGTGAACGAGCCGAATGCGAACAACACNGAATAAATAAATCAAACAAGTAGGGCTCGTTGTTCGCAAACAGCTCGTGTTTGGCTCGTTCGCTAAGTGAACGAACGCAAACAACACGAATACATATTTGTTCGTTCGTGTTTCGTTCGTTTTGGCTCGAAATACTACTAATCAATTAAATATTTGTAGTATTTTTAAAAAATTTAATTAACTACAAGCTACAAAAATTTTATAATCAATTAAAAGTATTAATTATAAAAATAGAATAAAAATTATTAAATTAGATTAAAATGTTGTTTTAAATCTTGCACCCAATCATTAACATCTTATGACTACGTGATTAGGGTTGTCAAAACGACTCTTGGTTTGGGAACAACTCGTGTTCGGCTCGCTAAGCAAACGAGTCAAACACGAACACACTTTTTGAGCTCGAAATATAAACGAGCNAAAAACGCCTCTTTGTTTGGGAACTGCTCGTGTTCGGCTCGCTAAGCAAACGAGTCTAACACGAACACACTTTTTGAGCTCGAAATATGAACGAGCTGAACATGAGCCAAGCTTGGGCTCACTTGTGCTCGGCTCATTTACACCCCTACAAACAAGCGTCACGGCCAGCCCACCTTGTCAGCTCCTATAACAGTCCCCCAACTAATCATAATTATCGAAAATATTACGAGAAAAAAAAAACTTAAAAAAAACTTCTTGGGGTCTTTTTTTTTTTTTAATCAACTTAAAACAAACAGCATAATAAAATAATTGCTATTAAAAAGTGACAAATATCTAAAAAATCAAAATTTAGGCGTTAGATATATAAATACATAAGAATTGAGTGGTATGCAACTTAAAAAATCAAACATTTACTTGTTTTAAAAATCATTCATACAGTCAAATCTTTATCTCCGCAGGAACGAAGAAACCGGTGGCCACTAGCCTAGGAGACCTCACAGCCGCCTGCCACGCACANCATTAAGTGGTATGCAACTTAAAAAATCAAACTTTTACTTCTTTTAAAAATCATTCATACAGTCAAAGCTTTATCTCCGCAGGAACGAAGAAACCGGTGGCCACTAGCCTAGGAGACCTCACAGCCGCCTGCCACGCACAAGCAGGAGACATAAGCCATTGCATCACTAGCGGTGGTTTCTCCCCCAAGAAAGCACAGACGAAATCCCTAATCCCCGGTTTTTATAAATGATATCCCTTCATCGTCTTCTACAGATCGCTAAGCTCTCAGTTCAGATCGAAGAAAATGGAATACTCATTGGAGGCTCCCAGTTTCCGGATCTCTGTCGGAGCATCGGCAGAGCTGTTGATGGAGACTGCAGAGATCGCCGGAAATGACGATTTCTTGTTGGATGATTTCGAATTCACCTTTACGTTGATCGGATCGGACTCCGACGCCGCCGCGGAAGCAAATGTCGACGAGATGTTCAACGATGGTCGGATACACCCCGTTTACCCTATATTTAACGGAGAGCTCGGCTTGGAGCCTGCAGGGGAGGAGAAATTGGAGGGGGGAATTGGGCCCCTGGCAATGGATTTTGAGAAGCGAGGTCGGCGATCGAGATTGAAATCATCGGCTTCGTTGAGTTCATCGGAAGCCAAGGAACTAGAAACTGCGGATTACTGCGTTTGGAAGAGTAATTCGACGGGGAGATTGAGGCTCCGGGATATTGTGCTGGGTCGTAGCCGGAGTGAAGGGGATAAGCTTCTCTTAGATTCAGCATCGGGGGAGGAGAGAATGGCGAACAGCTGCTTTGCTCTCTTTAGCTCTAACCCTAAATCGGCGGCGAAGGAGGTGGGGAAGAAGGGGAAGAAGGGGAAAGAGAATCGCGGGGCAGTGAAAGAGTTGGATATCGCCACCGCTCACCGGATATACTACGGCGGGGGAATCTCCGGCGGAGGGCGAATGGCGATCGCCGGCTCACGGCGGAGTTTCTTGCCGTATCGGCAGCAGCTGATCGCCGTCTGCTTCCGCCACTCCAGGCGGAGTCGATGCTAGTTCTGAATTCATAACATATATTTTTATTTATGTTGAATTTTTAATAAATTAATTTTTGTTTACGTAAAATTTTGGATGATATATGGTATAATAATAATATGGGACATTTACATGCATGCCATCCATTTCATATGTATTTTTAAATCTGACACCTGAACTTTACTGTTTTTATATTAATAGCATTCAAATTTTAAACTCATGTAAATAATTATATTATTTTAATTTTTAAAAGGTGATTACACTTTTTATGAATAAATTAGATATGATATGTAATCAAATCCTTCATAACCCGAGTCAAAAAATTTAGGTTAAGGTTAGCCGAATAAATTTTGGGTCGGGTTTAGGTTAAAAATTTTAAGCTGCTTAATTTTTTTGGGACGAGATCGGTTTGATACGTTAAGTCAAAATTGACCGCTCAACCTTAAATTGACTTGAAATTGATCTATCAACCAGGATTTGACCCGAATTGAATCAATTTTGACGTGAATAACTATTATTTCTTATGTTAACCAGTTTATACAAGTTGGGTTTGAGTTCGCGGGTTGAAGACCAGTCATGTTTGGGTTGGACTTTCTGATCTGTTTAATGTTCTAGTCGTGTAGGGGTCAAACAGTTTCAGATTTGGCCAATTTTAGGTCAGACCCGAACCTGACCCGGAAACTCGATTTGACACCCCTATGTGCAACCACTGCAGGCATTCTCCTTTAGCATAAAAAACTCTTATCTTTTTTATAGCTTTGAACCTTTATTAATTTTATTGCCCATTTTCTCAAAAAATTCCTTCAAATGAAATTCGGAATATCGATCCCTCAGATCGATGATGGATGAATGCATAATGAGAGGGGCACTTGCATGAGCAAATAAAACTCGAAGAATCCACACATTTGAAATAATATTTTTAACATCTGTTGATTATAATTCTCTTTTAGAAAATTTGATCATATAATACAATTTCAATGTATATATGTAGAAAATTTTAATTATATATGCCTAACTTTAGGTCTGATTGGATAAATATGCTTTTTATATCTTTATTTGAGTAAATATGCTCTAAATTATTTTTTAAGCTAAAACAATAGCAGGAGGTACTCTGATGCTCTCTTCTATTGATGTGCTAATTTGAGTCAAATTTGTAATCGAACCTTAAGATGAATCTACAAAGCTTACAAGCTTTTCATGAGCTTCTACAAGTCGGTAAGTAGATTTCAGAGAAGGCAATAATAATAATAATAATATTAATAAATTTCAGAGAAGGCATCTCTGGACTACATTAGCTTTGACTCACTTTTCTAATGCCAAATAACCTACAAACTTTTGTTCTCAAGTTTAATATAGGTACTTTGCATAACTTAGCTTCATGTTGTATGTCTGGAGAAAAGCGAAGCTCTCAATGAGGCTTGCAAGGCGTTCTTTGTTATTAGGAAGATATTAGGAAGGCAATTTTTTTAGATGTTACACTAGCTACATGTCATCCATGATGTCAATGAAAGACCAACTTTATACCCTTATATAGGAGAGATTATTGCATGCGGACACCGCATGCATCTCTGCATGCGGTGTCCGATCCTGGCCGTAGATCACCAGGATTATTTCTGTTTTTTTTTATATAAAAAAAAAATTTTAGGTGGGGCCCACCAAAATACATCGGGACCGTAGATCAGGTGATCTACGGTCCGGATCGGGCACCGCACGCAAGCTGCGTGCAGTGCCCGATCTGTATGGAATAATTTTTCCTTATATAGAGGCATAGATGATTCCATCCACAATGAATTAGTGATGTAACTAAATAAATATGAGCTAATTTAGCTTGTTATGAGCACGAAAAGAGTAGAATAAAAAACGAGCTCACTAAGAAAACTTGAATAAATATTCACACAACTACATATATTATGACCAATCAAGTATTGATTATGATTCATTCATGGCCTGATTGTTGCCACTTAGACCGATTAAAAATATCATGATTCAAGTAATAATGTGTAAGAATTGAATCATACAAGTATTTGAATNTATAATAAAAAACGAGCTCACTAAGAAACTTAAATAAATATTTTTGTTATAAGAGTTTTAACTGTTTTGCACACAACTACATATATTATGACCAATTAAGTATTGATTATGATTCATTCATAGCTTGGTCGTTGGCACTTAGACCGATTAAAAATATCATGATTCAAGTAATAATGTGTAAGAATTGAATCTTGCAAGTATCTAAATCAAACATTCTCTCTCATAACTGTCGCCCCTTTACTCTCTAATCATAGAATCTTCAATTTTTTTCTTAATTTTTTTCTTAATTTTTTTCTTTTACCCGTGATTGCCTTCGTTGTGTTTTCCTTCCTGATTGATAGAATCACATAAATTTCTTACTTTTTTTTTCTTATTTGCTTGTCGCATAAATTTTTTACCTTTTTTTTTCTTATTTGCTTGTGGTCTTCTCACACAACCTCACTATTTTATTTAAAAGCAAACAAGGGCAAGGGCATCACAACTTCTCTCCTATATAAACTAATGATTCCCATAGAGATATATTTCTCTCTCACCTCACTCTCCTTCACCATATCGAAGATAGAGCCGGTCTCATTTCTTCTTCCTTCTTTCCCTTTAGTAGCCATGTGTGTGTGTGTGTGTGTTGAATCCAAATTTGTCCCGTGAGGCATGCCTAAGGATCAGAATGGTACGACAAACTTGGGTTCGGGAAATTTTCAAGTCGGACCCAAACTCGATTCGCTGACATGTATTGACACCCCTAGTTATTACAACCATTCTTACAATATTCATGGTAGACTACTGCTTCCATAGCAATCAACTACGACATTTGTGTCAAGGCAGATTTAAAAATTCAAGCAACAATGGAGACAATTTAGCTATAATGCATGAATCTTTCAAAGCATCGTGTCAATGTTAAGGTGGCTCCTGAAAGTGAAGCATTGCATGACCTGAATACAGTGAAAAATGTGCAAGGGACGTTGCACTGGCGCCTGTGTATAGGGTTAAATAGGTAAAGATTTTCATATTTTGGACGAATACTGGTAGAGAAGTTAATGTGTGAAACTAATATTATGATAGAAATTTAAAATATAGGTATTCTCATAGGTAAATTAATGAAATTAATAAATATTATAATTCATAGAACGATAAATATCTTATGCATTCAAGAAACTAAATGAGCTGGAGAAAAAAACTAAGGAGATTGATAACTTAAATTTTTAACTTTGGTATTCATATAAGAATCGTACTAGAAATGGTGTTTGTGTAATTATAGATAAGACTTTGAAGTATAATGTAATTAAAATTAATATAACTGGAGATAAAATTATAACTCTAAATCTGTGGTCTGCTACCGTTTTTATTGTCAAGAACTATAATAGTTGTAGCTTCATTATGACTATAAAAGTTGGACTAGTATTCAACATTTGTAATTATCAACTTTGTAATTTCATATTCTCTAATTCATGAGAAGAGTTCCTTATTTAGAATAAAAGTGGATCAATGTGATTACAATTTCATGGTGGATTAGTTTGGGTGGGCTGGACCCTGTGATTTTTTCTTTACAAGATCTTTTCATATGAAATTTCCTGTGTCTCCTCCAATAACATTTATTTGTGTGTATGATGGATCTTCGTATAACATTATGACGATAAATTTTGACCCTACCGCCGTGAATTTTCTGGCACGCAAGAATAATTTAATTAAAATATTATATGATATTTACAAAAATTAAATAAATATATAATGAACTCATATAATAATAATTTTTTTTAATTTTTATAAGATTAAAATCCATTTAAAGCACTTCAAGTATTTATATGATCTTACAGATTATTACCATGAAATCGAGAAAGTCAATTTTCTTATTAAATATAAAATATTTAGTATAAGAAAAAAAAAACTAAGAACATAAGCTAAATTTGCAAAATAAAACTAGCATTAAGCAATATTAATTTATTAAGAAATATATTTTTTAAAACTAGACAGAAGTGATGATCTCACTTTATTTGCAAAATATGTTCATAAAAGTAAATTTTATGCATATACGCATCTCTTAATTATTTTTATTTTTCAATTGAATGTATAAATATAGTATTGACACATATGAGCATTTGTTATATGAAGAGGCATGTTCTTCATACATTTTTGGGGCATTTTCATGCATACCTCATAATTCTTATGTATTTATACATCTAACACCTATAATTAATAGCTATTTTACCGTCCAAACCTTTTCATGCAGAGGGTGAAAGCATATGTAAAAATTAAATTTATGTCAGATATGTAAATATATTGGTCGGACTATTAAAAGAGAAAAATTTGCTTACGTAAGACGTACGCAGCGCTGCGTACGTCAAAGAGGTTATTCAGATAGTATTGGAGGGTTATTTCTGCATTATACCCCTGTAACCTCCATGTAACATACCTGTAAATTATCTGTAACCTACAAATATATGAAAATAGAAACGCAGAACTTATTAGAAGATACAGGTAGGTTACAGATACGTTACATGGAGGTTATATGTGGTATAATATAGATATAACCTCTCAACAATCTCTGAATAACCTCACTGACGTACGCAACGCTGCGTAAGTCTTACATACAAAGGAAGGATAAGATAGGACGGCAAATGGCTTGTTTAACCAAAATGGTCAGGAAAATAGAGGAACTTGTAAATTTAACAATTTCAGGGGGGCTGCTTGCAAAGTTTCATTTCAAAGCCACCGCAGGGATTCTCGTGAGTGATTGGATGCCGCTCAAAAGAACATGGGAATGCACCAATTCTCCACCTCACCCTTCGCCTCTACCGTTCCTCCTTTTCTTCTTCTTCTTCTTCATCTTGTGGTGTTCAAGTTTTCTTTGTATTCTTATGCCGTGATTCCTCTTCCCTCTGAAATTGATATCCTTAGAAGAAGAGCAATCCGCTGAATTTCAGCTCCCGCCACCCGCCTTCCGCCGGAGTTCTGTTTTCTTTGTCGACCTTCCGACGAAATTCCCGACGCTGTTAAAGGGTAATAAGTCGTTCTCTTATCTTCCATTTCCTCCTCATGTTTCAATAATTTTGGTGTGAAAGCATCATGCCTTTTTTGATTCGTTGCCTGGTTTCCGGTGCCGTTGGCTTGCATACAAGTTGCTTGATGATTTGTTTTTCTATGGGTTTTGACCTATAATATGGAATTCTAGTCATTGCTTTGCAGTGTTTAGCTTTCCAAAGTATGGAGTTTCTTAATCTTATTCTGAATATATTGTAGTAAAATTATGTTCTGTTGAATTTGATCTTAGTTGCTTCAGAATAATGTTTTCTCTTCTGAGTTTCGATGCTCTAGTTTATGGTTGATGCGCAATGAAGCTTCTTTGAATATTTATTGTCCTGTAGCGTTATATATACATTATACAATGAATTTAGATTCACTTAAATGACTTATTCTAACAAAGGAATATATATATATATATATATATATATATATATATATATATATATATATATATATATAGTCGTTGACCCAGCACCGCCAACCCACATAACATAACTTCTCGATTTGGACAGATTTTTTCGCTTCGCTCCTCTCTGCTCCGCTTCGTTCCAGCGTTTGTCCCTATATGGTATATGAGTCATACCATAACAAATCTCCACCTTGGCGAATATCCAGCCCCTTAGGAGAAAAGATACATGAGAGTTACATCTGCACCAATGTGGGTTGGGCCACCATGCTTCTGCTGCGCCCACGCTAATCTCAACCCACTAAATTCCTGGTATTATGAGTCATACCTAACATTTCTCCACCTTGGTGAATATCCAACAATTTAGGAGAAAATCTTGACCTTGCGAATATCCAATCCCTTAGGAGAAAAATCTCCACATTGTGAATATCAGCCCTTTAGGAGAAAATCTTTACCTTGCGAATATCCAACCCCTTAGGGGAAATATCTCCACCTTGCGAATATCCTGCCCTTTAGGAGAAAATCTCCACCTTGCGAATATTCAGCCCCTTAGGAGAAAAATATCATGGAGTTTCTTATGCACAAATGTGGGTTGAAGCATTTTTCCTGTTCACGCCAGCACCTCGGCTAAACTGTTGTCCCGTGAGCTAAACCCTTCATGAAATACCTCTGCAAAACCACTGTTCGCGAATAATCGCATCTGCTTGCTCGCCAGCACCCTACCAAACTCTACCTGTCGCAACTCCTCATGCGACGAACTTGCAAACTCCGCTGGTCGAACATCACCAAACTCTTCTGTTCGCAAACACTCCTGTTCGCGGTAACTGCGCACGAACTCTTATTCGCTAACTCCACCTCGCCTAATGCCGCGAAGGTTCATGAACTGTCGCGCCTCAAAGTCGCGACGCTGCCTCTACCGCGAACTCCCCCGAAGCATAACTCGCCGAACTGCCGCAGCCCTTTATTCGAACTGCTTCGCACCTGTTCGTTCCCGCTAGCCCGTCTGTCTTGCGAACAATCCGTAAAATTTTATATTCTTCTGCGCCGTAGCCAAGATTTCCTTTCTCCAGCCAAGGAAATTCAGAAAATACTTCCAAATTTTCTTCTCCGCAAATTTCCTTGTTGAGCCAGAAATTGTACTTTGATTCTGTCACAAATCATTTTAAATAATCCTTTAATTAAGATTTCTTAAGTTTCTCTTAATTAAGTTTCCNTCCTTAATTAAGTTTCCAAGAAAAAGAATTTTCCCTTAATTAAGTTTCTCAGAGAAGTAACAAAATCTTTCCAAAAAAGAATTGAAATATTCCCTTAATTAAATATTTCATTTAATTAACTGAATTTCAAATCCTTTCCTTTCTTAAACCTCCAACAAAAGAAATCTCACCTCCGCAGATCCAACAAAGAAAATTTTAATTAAGTTTTCTTAATTAAATATTTTCGTTAAATCAACTTAATTAAAAAACAACATTCTTTTAATTAAGTAAAATTCAAAAACTTTCTTTTCTTCAGCGGGAAAATAATTTAGTGATTTCCTTCTTTTTTCTTCTCTGCCGCCTCCAAAGGAAATGGATCGAACCAGCAAAGGAAACAAATGGGAAGATTCCTTTCAATTTCTCCAAGAGAACCTTCCTTTCACGAATGCGCCGAACCTTTCTTTGCAAAACTTCCTTCCTTTTCAGATCCGCGCACAGAAGGAAAGATTCCTTTCTGTCGCTGAAACAGAAGCACGAACGTCCCTCCCGCGACACGAACTCTTACTTCCACCTCCCGCCTCTTGCGGGAACAGTGCGTCTGCAAACTAGGCCCTGTAGCAGCAATCCTCCGCTCCTTCCCGCGCCGGACAACTCCCCAGCAGCCTTCCGCACCGATGTCTTCCGCACCGCGAAGCTCTCTGTCGCGATCCTTCTGTTCGCGAACCCACGCGATCCACTTGTTCGTCGATCGGAAAGGAGGCAAGCAATCTTCCACGCCTCTCGATCTTCTCACAGGCCGCAATTCGCCGAACACCTGGAATTCTTGAAATATAGCTGCCAATTTTTCTTTAAATCTTCTTTCTTTCTACGCCGCCAAAAATTTTCTTCCCCTCGAACCCGTCTCTGATATCACTTGTTGAGAAAATAGGGTGAAGAAAAAACAGTAACGACACAAATCCAGAAGAACACACAGAAATTTAACAAGGTTCGGCAAAGATGCCTACATCCTCGGGAGCAGAGCGGCGACTTCCTTTTCAATATTCAGAAAAGAATGTATAATACAATATTCAGTTCTCTCGAAGACCTAGGATTACAAACAGATTCATTTATAATCCTAGAGTAAACCCTACAGTACAATATATAATTCTCAAATTACCTCTGTACCGTATAGCAGAGCGTTGACCCAACACCGCCAACCCACATAACATAACTTTCCGATTTGGACAGATTCTTCCGCTTTGCTCCGCTCTGCTCTGCTTCGTTCTAGCGTCTGTCCCTATATGGTATATGAGTCATAGCAAATTATGATATTACATTGCATATGATGGCTTTAAGTTGGTACCAGTTCAGGGAATAACAATTTGGCCAGTATGTGGTTAATCAATTCTTTACTTGGATTTCTACTACACGAAAATAGTGCTTATCACAGGGCAATTTTAAAATTTCCACTAACAATGGAGATGATTTAGACATAATGTATGGATCATTTAAATCATTGTGTCAATTCTTGAGGCTCCTTAAAAAATGTACTATATGACTTGAATACAGTGAAAAATATGCAGGAGTTACTGCACCAGCGTCTGACTGTAGTATTAAATAAGCAAGGATTTTCATATTATGGACAAATGTGGCAAAGAAGTTTGTTCATGAAATTAATATTATAGTAGAAATTTAAAATATAGGTACTTTCATAGGTAAATTAATGAAATTAGTAATTATTATGATTCATAGGAAGATAAATATCTTTTGCTTTCAAGAAACTAAATGGGTTGGAAAAAATGCTAAGGAGAATGACAGCTTAGATTTTAAACTTTGATATTCGGATAGAAATCATATTAGAAATTGTGTGGGTGTGATTATAGATAAACATTTGAAAGATAATGTCATAAATTATTAGAATTAGAGATAAAATTATTATTTTAAAAATTATTGCTGATAGTAAGATTTTTAGTGTTGTAAGTAAGTGATTATCCTCTCCAAGTAGATTTGGATATTTGTTCAAAAAAAATTTGAAAAGATCTAGAAGAATCAATACAAAGACCTCTTAAGGAAAAAAAATTATTGAAGGATATTTAAATAGACAGTTTGGTAGAAAAGCAAAAGATTTTAGTAATATTCATGGTGATTATAATTTTAGAGCAACTAATGAAGAAGATGAGTCATATTAGATTTTGCTTTAGTTTATGATTTTGTTACTTCTAATATTTTATTTAAGAAAATAGATGAGTATATTATCAATTATAAAATTGATTTAATAAAACATAAATTGATTATGTTATAAGAAAAGTAGATTGTTGAGTTTGTGAAGATTGTAAGGTCATTTCAATTAAAATTTAAGTAGTTAATACCAATTATTGATTTTAGATTTTAAGATGAAGGGTTGGGTATTAAAAATACAATAAAATATTATTATAAAATTAGACAAGGCGCTTAAAACTCATAAAATTATTTTTGAGTAACTTCAAAATCTTGAAATTTGGGATATTCTTAAGCAAGTTGCTAAAGATGTGTTTAAACAATCAAAAACAAAAACTCTTATATATAAAAATAGTTGGCGGTTGAACAATAATATGCGAAAAGATTAAAAATAAAAAAAAATGTTATAAAAATTTACTTAAACGTAAAAGCTTGTAGAATTGGAAAAAATATAAGGTGACCCAAAGGGAGTCTAAGAGAATAATTTGTGGTGCTAAAATATATATTTCTAATGATTTTTATAATATATTAGATATTAAATATGTTGAAAGATATATGTATAAAATATAAACTAGCAGAAGAAAAAGTAAAGATTTAGTTCAAATGTATTAAGGATAAAAATAAAAAAAGTATTTTTTTTTAAAGTTGAGGATATTCAATATAGGCTGATGAGATATTTTGATAAAATTTTCAATGAAGACTATGAAAATGTGATCGATCTTAGTGATATTAATATCGTAAATAATAATAAAATAATTTATTTCCATTGTTGTATTACTAAAATAGAAAATTGAGAAGACTTTAAAGAAAATAAAGTGTGGAAAAGCAATTGAACCTGATAATATTCCAATAGAAGTGTGAAAATATTTAGGAGATCTTAAAATGACTTATTAAACTTTTTAATATTATTTTAAAGGCTAAAAATATGTCTGATGAATGGAGAAAGAATCTATCAGTTTCCATTTTTAAGAATAAAGGGGATGGATGAGAGTGTGCAAATTATGAAAGAACTAAATTAATGTTTCATACATTAAAGTTATAGGAAATAGTAACTGAACATAGATTACAACTTGATAAACAAATTTCTCAAAATTAATTTGATTCATTCCAAAAAATATATCATGGAAGCTATACATTTATTGAAAGTTTTGATGGAGATGTATAACGAGATTAAAGAGAACCTAAATATGATTTTCATTGATCGAGAAAAAGCTTATGATAAGTTTGCAAGAGAGGCACTTTAGAGAGTTCTAGAAAAAAAAAGGATGTTTATATTGTTTATATTCAAGTCATTAAAGATATATATTTTTTAGTTGTTACTTGTGTTCAAGCACAAGGATGTTTGACTAAGTATTTTCTTATTCAGTTGGATGACATCAGGGATCAGCTTTAAGCCCATATCTTTTTGCTTTTGTTATGGATGTACCTTTTTGTATGTTTTTTGTTAATGATATGTTTATTCTGAATAAGATTAAGAGAGTTCAGAAAAAACTTGATTTATGAAGGTTAAGTTTAGAGTCTAATGATTTTCATTTTAGAAGATCTAAAATTGAATGCATGAAATGCAATTTTAGCAATAATATGGTCTAGTATCAGGGTGATCAAGTCATTAAAAGGAGTTAATGTTTTAGATATCTCGAGTTTATTGTTCAAAGCGATAGTGATATAGATGGGGTTGTTATTAGAATTCAAGTTGGATGGTTGAAGTGGAGAAATGCATCTGACCTATTGTGTGATAAAAAAGTATCACTTATACTTGATGGAAAATTTTATACAATGATGGTGAGACTTGCAATGGTTTTTGGCACAAATATTGGCTTGTAAAAGAGAAGTGTAAAATTAAGTTAAGTGTTGTTGAGATGAGAATGCTCGGGTGGATGAGTTCTACCGTCACTTCTTTATTGACCGGGGTAGCCTTAGCTTTATAGTTAGAGACAAAATGTGAAATGAATATATTCCTGAAAGGGTTGGTGTAGTTCCGGTGNTGCCCATTTTTGTGTTAAGCGTGCCCTTAGTGGCTCTTTCTTTTTTATGCATATAGATGATGATAGAGACCTTTCTACTATGTTTGTAGATGATAGGGCTCACTTTTGTACATTATAGGTGCATACTTGCATATTTTTTGTAATTTTTGATATAATAATACAAATGCATATTTCAAGAAAAATTATTCCTTAAAATTTGGGATTTTGTTGAAGCTTGTGCCATGAGCTTGGCGGCCTAATAGGTCACATATCCACGTAGGCTTGGTGCCCTATACTTAGGCTTGGAGCACAAGCATAAAAAAAAGNTAGTGGGACACAATGGAGAAAAAGGAGTCATGTAGTTGACCATACTATTGGGACAAAGGCTTGTTGTTGTTGTTATTGTTATTATTGCAAGGATTCATGGATATTGATCATTCACAACAAAGCATCTAGTTTGTTGGTTGTGTATTTTGCTTAAATAAAATTTAGATGTGTAATATCATACTCTGCAAAGATTATTCCTTAAGTAATAGGGCTGCACATTTTTGTGTTAAGCGTGCCCTTAGTGGCTCTTTCTTTTTTATGCATGTAGATGATGATAGAGACCTTTCTACTATGTTTGTAGATGACAGGACTCACTTTTGTACATTATAGGTGCATACTTGCATAATTTTTGTACTTTTTTATATAATAATACAAATGCATATGTCAAGAAAATTATTCCTTAAAATTTGGGATTTTGTTGAAGCTTGTGCCTTGAGCTTGGCAGCCTAATAGGTCACATATCCACGTAGGCTTGGTGCCCTATACTTAGGCTTGGAGCACAAGCATAAAAAAAAATTCAAATTTTTGAGATTTTTTTGTGAGGCGAGCATTACTCAAGTAAGCATTCCTATTCATTTTGTCAACTCATGCAATAATGAACATCCACAAATTAAGAACGAGGATTTGTGAAGATGACTCAAATTGTTGGGACAAGGTTGATGTTGATATTTTCTTGGGACATTTACATACATACCATCCTATTCTACCTAAACTTTAATTTTTACATTTACACCACCCAAATCTTCAATACCACATAAATAATGTCACCATTTTAACTTTTAAAAGTTAAACACAGCTTTTCATGCATAGGTGTATGTATGTAAAAATTGAGGTTTAAGTGTTAGATATGTAAATACATAAGAATTGAGTGGTATGTATGTATATCTTCATATTTTTTTGGTACTTATCACATATTTGTAATCCATGCAATTAGAATGACGATATAAATGTGCTAGATTTTTTTGAGTTGTTACCTTTTTGGCTATCAGATATGTCATGTCCAGCATTTGATGAGAACATGGAGCTAAATTTCAGGCTTTATCAAATTATGATTAGAATATATTTTTTTTAATTTTATGCTTCTTGTTGGGTGATTACTGAATATAAACACAAGTTGTTCTTCTTTTCTAGCAGAAATAATATGGCTAGTGGCTTGTTAAATGGGAATGCCAATTTACAATGTGGTGCAATGCTGTCAATCAAGGGCAGTCATTGTCGAAGTTTTATGGCATTTGGTGTTTCTTTCAGAAATTGTTTGCAAAGTGATGCTTCAAGGTATCTCGAATAAACTAAAATTTATACTTTGGGTGAGCTAATAGCTCTCAATAGGTAATAAGCACTTTCATACAGCTGAGATTGATTTCTTTCACCTACTTGATATGAAATATCTTCCTGCGATATAGTTTTATCGTCAACCATAGTTGTGCGCTTTCAATAGTCAAGAACCATAATTCGGCATACAGTATTTGAAATTGAGATTGCTCATCACCAAGTATCTTTACCGTTCAAATGTTCTCGCATCTTAGCAGAAAATTGTCTTATGAGTTTATTTAACTGAGAAATTTTTGCTTTATTTATTTGTTTCTTAACACTACGGAGGAAAATTGTCTTATGAGTTTATGTGTTGTTCTTACTTTGTTTTCTCTTGTTATGCTCTCTTGGCCTACGTTTTTTTGTGAAACAAACTTTCATTGCACCATTTTCATTCCATAAGCTTGTCTAAGCTCATGAGTAATAATGTCCTTTCAACAGATTTTCTTATTTTATTTTAACCCTCATTTACTTGCTGATTGTTTGAAGCAGTACATGTATTCGAGAAACATTCTAATGTTAAGCATGTAGCTTCTCAGTTACGTCCTTTTGCTGGACAGTTAACGTAGCCTTTGATCATAAGATTAATTCCTTCAATTCGCATACTTTACGGTACCATAAAATTGTTTTTGGGGCATATTGCTCACAGTATTATTCTTTGTAGAAGAATAGTTTGTACTACTTTCATATATGAATACCAGCACATAATTGTTTGGAGAAAAGTGTCAAAATAGTCCCTTGATTGTTTACAGTGAGCCATTTTAGTCTCAGAGCCTACAAAGTGCCATATTAGTCTTCAGAATTTTTTAATAGCGGTTGAAATCGTCACCCGTGGGGATCATTTCAGCCCATATTGAAAGAGAGACTACAGCCTAATTTGGCACTTATGTAGACTCTAGGACTGAAATAGTCTGAGGACAATTTGGGCACTTTAATTGTTTTCTAGCGTACTTTTTGGTATCGATTATATGTCTGGAATGGTTGCTTTTTTTATTTCTCAAGTTCTATTATTATTCCTGCACTTTTTCTGTATTCACTTCCATTGCTGTTTTTTGGTTTTGAGGATATAAATTTATACTTTCATACCTCATTTTACAGAAATTTAAGGTTGTTATGTTACAAGCAATTCAACTCTTTCAAAGCCCCTTCTAATTACTGCAAGAACACAGAGAGAATTCCAGTCCTCTCGTGCTTGCAAGAGAATGTTACAAAGTACTTTGATTTTGTAGTTGTTGGCAGTGGTGTCGCCGGATTAAGGTATGCTCTTGAAGTTTCAAAACATGGATCTGTTGCTATAATTACCAAGGCTGAGCCTCATGAATGCAACACAAATTATGCGCAAGGTGGGGTCAGTGCTGTATTATGCGCTTCAGATTCTGTAGAGAGCCATATGCATGACACAATTGTTGCAGGAGGTTATTTGTGTGATGAAGAAACGGTGAGGGTAAGCTCCTCATGGCGATGCTTTCGGATTAACCGTTTTCCACATTCTCTGAAAAGTATGATTTGTGTCATAATATATAGAAATTTACTGTCATTAATATAATATCTTGTTTATATCTAATGAGAGAAAAGCTTGAAATAATCTCCTAACTATTCGTATGTGATCAATTTAATCTCTATAATATTAAATTTCTCCAATTTAGTTTCTCCATTGTACAAAAATGATCTCAAATGGTCCGTTGGATAGAATTTTTTGGAAGTTATCATGTAAAATTGGTTAGAGTAGTGCTTTGATTATGTAAAATTGATCATAATTGGGTTGTGAAGGACAATTTAAGATCAATTTTATACCGTTGAGTGACAAAATTTAAGAAATGTGATATTTTGGGAGTAAGTTGGCTACATATGAATAGTCAGGGGGCTGTTTTAGGCTTTTCATATATATATATATATATAATCTAGTCTATTAGGGAATTAAGCTCATAAGGATTCTCAAGTGGGTTGTTGAGTTCTGTGGGAGGACAAAAGCAAGCTGAAGCCTTCAATAGCTTAACTTATCGTTAATAGAAAGTATAACAGTCAATCTTCTGACAAGATACATCTATTTTTCTAATAATTTACACTTTTTTTATAGATATTTTTCATTATTATTTTTAATTTATCTGTATCATACAATTTTTTTTGCCGACTTCGAAGATTATGGTGGTTAATCAAGTTCACAACAACAACAACAACAACAACAACAACAAAGCCTTAATCCCACTATGTGGGGTCGGCTACATGAAATTCTTTTTCTCCATTGAGTTCTATTTAGTGTCATATTTTCATCTAGTTCTAGTAAATTATCAAGTTCACAACATTACACACAAACTATTTAACTTAATTGCTTAGACATTTACATACATACCACACAATTCTTATTTATTTACATATCTAGCACCTCAACATTCATAATTACATGCATGCCTCTCAATTTAATATCACATCAAAAATACCACCATCACTGTCATTTTAAAAGTGAAATACACATTTTCATGCATATGTTTATGACACCGAGGTATTATAAGTGTATATATCAAAATTTGGATGCTATACATGTAAATACATAAGAATTGTGTGATATGTATGTAAAGTTCTCTTATGTTTAATACCTGCTGTGAGTTTCTCTGATGTTTTGAAAGTGTTTGGAACCTTGCTAGCTCCATGATCAATAAGAACCTGCTACAAGTCATTCATATAATATAGAGCTTCTCTCACCTTCTTGATTCAGGTTGTTTGCACAGAAGGTCCAGAAAGGATTAAGGAACTAATAGCTATGGGTGCATCATTTGATTATGGAGAAGATGGGCAGCTACATCTTGCGAAGGAAGGCGGTCATTCTCATCACAGAATAGTTCATGCTGCTGATATGACCGGCAGAGAGATCGAGCGGGCCTTACTAAAAGCTGTTGATGATGATCCTAATATATACATGTTTGAGCACCATTTTGCCATAGATTTATTGACTTCACAGGTTATTTTATAGCATTTTTTTCCCCATTTTCTCCATCCAATATTAGCGTTATTCTAGCTTGAATATTTTCAATAAGCTTACCAGGAGCTTTAAAATGTTTTTTGTGTTACGTACATACCACACTTTTTTATGTATTTACATCTCTACCACCTTAAGTTTTGTAACACCTATGCATGAAAAGATGTATCACTTTTAAAAAGTTAATGATGATATTTTTTTGAATAAGATGTTAAAAAGTTTTTGAGTGTTATAAATGTAAATATGAAAGTTTAAGTGTTAGATATGTAAACATATAAAAATGTGTGGTATGTATGTAAATACCCCAAAGAAAAAAAAAATGTTCTTCAGTACTGTTTCCATTGAGGGTACAGATTGTTTTAAAAGTTAATGCAAATTATTAATTGGGAATCTTATCTGTTATTTGGGGTGTGAATTTGCAGGATAATGAAGGAATATACTGTCATGGTGTGGATACATTAAACACGGAAATACAACAGGTTAATTGTCTGTTGTAAATCATATATTGTATGAATCTTTGCACCCTTTAGAAGTTAGATTTTCAGATTTCGGCATTCATCATAATCTTAGATTTTAAAATCTTCAGATAGTACGCTTCATGGGAAAAGTGACATTGCTCGCATCCGGAGGAGCTGGACACATCTACCCGTTAACAACAAATCCACTGGTAATCCATTTTTTCTCTTTTGATTGTTACTAATGCTATCCTTGGAATGTTTGAGACAAATAATTTGTGAGGCAGTCTCAGTAATGAATATTAATTACTTCTCTATCTTATGACGATAAGATTTGAGTAAATTTTTTGATGATCATGTTATCATTTGCATGCTTGTAGGTAGCTACAGGAGATGGGATTGCTATGGCACATCGCGCTCAAGCTGTAATTTCTAATATGGAGTAAGTGTTTGCTCCTTATGTGCTCATATCAATGACTCTTCTGTGTAAATTCAGTGACAGAATTAGCATTTAAAGAAATGGGTGACAAAATAAAAAACAAATTGCATACATATCACACAATTCTTATGTATATATATATCTAACACCTAAAATTTGATATTTAAATTTATAGCACCTTGGTACGATAAACTTATGCATGAAAATATGTATTTTACTTTTAAAAAGATAATGATGGTGATATTTATGATATGATGTTAAAGATTTGAGTGGTATTTGTGCAAATATGAATATTTAGTTGGTAGATATGTAAATACATAAGAATTGTGGGATATGTATGTAAATGTCCCAATAAAAAATTAAGAGAAAGTATTTAAGTTTAAATTTTCTCTCCCCTTAAATTTTTTAAAACTATTATAAGCATGATTATTAAATTAAAAAGGGACATTTACATACAATGTCATACATAGCACACAATTCTTATATAATTACATATCTCACACCTACACTTACATATTTACACTCATAGCGCTCAAATATTTAATATGACATCAATAACAGCATTATTACCCCCATCTTAAAAGTCATTTCCATCTTTGCTTGTATAGGTTTAAAGCACCAAAGTGCTATATATGTAAATATGAAAGTTTAGGTGTGAGATATGTAAATCCTTAAGAATTGTGTGCTGTGTATGTAAATTTCCGAATTAAAAATACTATGGTTCAACTACTAAATTGTAATGGTTGATACTTGAAATCTGAATCATTTTTCCAAACTCAAGATTCGTGCAGTTCCATCCAACAGCTTTGGCTGATGAAGGCCTTCCAATCAAACCAACAAAAAAGCGAGAGAATGCTTTTCTAATCACAGAAGCAGTGAGAGGAGATGGAGGCATTCTCTACAACAAGTCCATGAAAAGGTTCATGCCTCTGTATGACGAAAGAGCCGAACTTGCCCCTAGAGACATTGTCGCTCGAAGCATAGATGACCAACTCAAGAAACATAGCGAAAAGTATGTGCTCCTCGACATAAGTCACAAACCGAGGCAACAAATTCTCTCACACTTCCCTAACATCGCTGCCGAATGCCTCAGCCATGGCCTTGACATTACCTCCATGCCAATTCCTGTTGTTCCTGCAGCACATTACATGTGTGGTGGTGTGCTTGCAGGACTTCATGGGCAGACTAACATCAATGGTTTGTATGTAGCTGGTGAGGTTGCCTGCACCGGCTTACACGGAGCGAACCGGCTCGCGAGCAACTCGTTGCTTGAAGCGCTCGTCTTTGCAAGAAGAGCAGTCCAGCCTTCAGTAGAGCACATGTCTAGCTCAAGCATTATTACAAAGCATTTAGACATTTGGGCAAATCCAGTTCTTCCTGTTTCTCTTAAGGACATCACTTTGGAGGATATAAGCTTGAAGACAAGACAGATCCGTGACGATTTGCAAAGAGTGATGTGGGAGTATGTAGGCATAGTTCGTTCGACAAATCGTTTGAAGAATGCAGAGTGGAGAATTGGGGATTTGGAGGTTGAGTGGGAGGAGTTTCTGTTTTGCAGAGGGTGGAAGCCAATGATGATAAATTCTGAGACTTGCGAGTTGAGGAATTTGTTCTGTTGTGCCAAGTTAGTTGTGAGTAGCGCGCTTGCGAGGCATGAGAGCAGAGGGCTGCATTTCACTGAGGATTTTCCGTATGTGGAGGAGAGTAAGAGGAAGCCAACGATTATATTTCCAACTTCTGCTGAGAAGATCACATGGAGCTCACAGCAAGTTCATAAGAAAGTCCATTGCTGAGAACTTCGGATTAGTTTTTTATACATTGAAGTCTCGAGATGAAGGTATGGAATTACTGCATTGATTGGTTCGGTTGTGCTTCAGGGTCCATTATGTTCGTAACCACTTTTCTTTTTTCAATACAGAAGCATAGAAAAATTATATATTCATTGTATTTTTGGTGAATTATTCTTATTTTTCAAAATCTAATATTTCTAGTGGAATGTTATGATGTAGTTTATGTTAGTTAGAACTTTCTTTCGGGCTGTTGCAATTTTTTTTTAAAGATGATTGTAAAGCAATATCGGGGAAAGCAACTTCTTCAAAAGCTGCAACAGGAATTATAAATATTTATTTTTTTTCAAAAGGTTAATTAGCGGTTTTCTCACCGTGATCACAGTTTTACATATTTGATTGCAAAAAGTAGCTTTCTATTATGACACGAAGATAATTATTTTTCATCTAACTCCTATAGGTTTATATCTTCTATTTTTTATCCAAGTCCTATAATTTTTATATCCACTTTCCTCTTAACAACTAATACTATGATACCTACTACCATCTATCCAGTAAAGTTAAAATTGTTGTTCATCATTTTTTAGCATTTTACAAGGAGATGATTCTTAGTGTTGAAGCATCTTACAAACATAATGGAAAGAGTAGCAAGAGTGGGGAAAGTCCTAAGCTTTCACTCACATTGAAGAAAAGCTCTTGTAGTAGAATGAGATAATAGAGAAGATAATAGCAGCAGCTTCTGTTGCTTCTCCACATTTGACCCTTGTCATTTTTATAGGAGCTGGCTGTGTTTGTTTTAGTCATTGTCATAAAAAGTGGTATCCCTATCTTTATCTTTTAATGTATAGAAAAAGTTTTATTGCACTCTACTTTCAAAGTTTAGTGAAATATTTAATCTGTTTAGGGCTACAAATGTAGGTGAATATCACTAAGTTACATCAGCTTGTGTATCTTATGATTATGATCTTTGGTGTCTTTGCTCTTCACTTTCTTTTAGTTTTTGCTCAAAATTTTATCATTTTCCTGAAAATTGGAATCAGAGCTATAGATTAAGCTACATAATAAGTTAAGCAATGGAATACAAAAATGCAAGACTGCCAGAATTTATGGGTGAGATTTTGGTTCTTAGAATATGTAAATAAAAGATCATCCTTATCAATAAACCTACATCAGTCTTTGAAGATATCAAATCCTTCTGCTGTTGATAAAAAAAAGGAGAGTTGATGGACAGCTTAGTCCTAAGAGATGTTCATCTATTTTTGAGAAAAAAATGTTGTCTTTAATGTTCTCAATGAAAATGCCATAATAGGTATGATGAATGCATTCTTTTTTATATATATTAAAAGTCCTTTTTTATCAATAAAGTGCATTTGATGCACAAATTTTTTATTATCAAGCTTCCAAAAGTAGTTTTTTTTCTCTATTGAGCACATCAATGAGTTCAATTTAATCACAAATCAATTGACTTATACTTGAAAGTTTTTAATTTCCTTTTTAATGTGTGCATAGATAATAACGAAATAGATAGGCTTGGCCAGAAAGAAAAGGAAGTAGTATTTTATTACTTATGGTACTGATGAGATTTTGTCTAGAGAATTTGAGATGTCAAAAAATTATAAAATTGATGGAGACTTGGATGTTAATTTTAAGGAAATCTAAATGAACAAAATTAGTCAAGGGAGGTTGAAAAAGAGACATCTATTATAGAAGATATTGAATTAACTGGCCCAATTAATTTTAATAAAAGTAGGAGACAAAAACATCACATTCAAAAACTTAATATTCTACCTAGTCACATCATATTTTGCTTCACTTAATAAGGTGTCATATACCCTCAATGTTGTGGAACTCGAATTCGAATATGCTCTTTGTTGGAATAAAAATATAATGATACTCGAGTTCATCGTAGCCAACTTAGCAGATGCAATTATTTTGCATGTGAACCATCCCTTAGATATATTAGTACCATCCCTTAGATATATTAGTTTATCAAGACCTTTGTTCATAGAAAACTCTTCATAGCCAACTAGGCTATGAAGACTCCTTCCATGGAAAACTCGCCATTTTATGAAGACTTTTCTTTATGGGAAAACTCTTCATGATTTTGCCAAGCAATCGGAAATGGGCTTTTTATTACCTTGTATAATAAAGGTTGGTACACTTCACCATTTTGAACGACCTATGAGAGATCATTTAGGGAAGTTTCAATCCATATCCTACAGATGCTGGACATGAACACAACACAACACGAACATGCGTCAGACATGTCCTTATAATAAAAACTATATATATATATATATATATA
>JXCR01148792.1:288609-327514 GCA_002079205.1 Phalaenopsis hybrid cultivar
CGTGATAGGGTTGGTGTAGCTCCTGTGACAGACAAAATTAGAGAAAGTCGTCTTAGATCGTTTGGTCACATTAAACGTCGACCATCTGATGATTCGATTAGGAGAGTAGATGTTTTAGATTTGACTTNGTAAAAAAAATAATCTTAATTTATTAGAACTAAATGAAAATTTGACACCAAATAGGACGCAATGGAGAAAAAAAGATTCATGTAGTTGACCCCACGTAGTGGGATTAAGGCTTTGTTGTCATATATATATATATATATATAAGAAAGCTCAAAGGCTAATATATTAAATAGAAAGAAAGATACAAATAGATTGTGTGGGAAGGCCCAAACATGCACCTTGGCCACACGATAACAACAAATATTTCCAAAAAGAGAGAATACAGAAAAATAAATGAGAGACCTGAAGAAAAAATCAAAAAGTGTCAAAATACCTAATATCAGGTAGCTAGAGAGNAGAAGAGGAGGGCTTATTGTATTAAAAATGATCTTAATTTACTAGAACTAAATGAAAATATGACACTAATTTGACTCAATGGAGAAAAAGGATTCATGTAGCCGACCCTACGTAGTGGGAGTAAGGCTTTGTTGTTGTTGCGATGGAGAAAAAGGATTCATGTGGCCGACCCCACGTAGTGGGATTAAGGCTTTGTTGTTGTTCAGAGAAAAAGGACTCATGTAGCCAACCCCACGCAATGAGATTAAGGCTTTGTTGTTATTGTTGTATTAGAATAAATGAAAAATTAGAGGTTTTTTGCGTTAGAAAGTTCCTCCAAAATTCCACATTATTCAATACTTTAAAAAAAATGAAATCTTAAAATATACAATAGATGGAGTTGCAGCTCATTCCTTCTTTATTGTATGTTCTTTCCACTTTCTCAAAAAACAAAAAAAAATCAAAATGTTGTAGCCACTTTACCCATTTTTTCTCACGACACTTCTTTTCCATCAAGCGCTTTTNACATTATTGTATTAAAAATGATCTTAATTTACTAGAACTAAATGAAAATATGACACTAAATAGGACGCAATAGAGAAAAAGGATTCATGTGGCCGGCCCCACGTAGAGGGATTAAGGCTTTGTTGTTCAATGGAGAAAAAGGATTCATGTAGCCGACCCTACGTAGTGGGAGTAAGGCTTTGTTGTTGTTGCATGGAGAAAAAGGATTCATGTGGCCGACCCCACGTAGTGGGATTAAGGCTTTGTTGTTGTTGTGTGTGTTGTTGTTGTATTTGGTCAATTGCAATACCCTTAATGAATACCTCTGAACGGACCTCAACTGATCGATTGCCTTGGATGATATTGACAACTGCATTAGATATTAGACCTGCCCATAGATGTTGTAGCTCATCCCTTGGTTGAATTCCTTAAAATTCAACATTTATATACCTGTAGTTCCATAGAAGTGAGGTATATCGATGCTTAAAGTAGAGGTTTCAAAAATTGCCTCAACACAAACACGACTTGAGCTCGATTCGAAAAATCAGGGTTAGGGTTGACCTGAATATTTTTCGACTCGAGTTTGGGTTTGAGAATTCGATAAGTAAGAATTTCGGGTCTTGTTCTGGTTGATCCCAAAAACCTGAACATGACACGTATAAATAAAAAAAAAATATTTGTACTCTTAACTCTTATACCATTGCTTGTCATATATAAATAGAGAGTTTTTTAATTTTCCTATTGTTACTTGTTAAATGTTAGAAGTATAATTTTTAATAAAAAATTGAGCTGACAGGTTAAACGGGTTGGGTTTGCGTTAACCATGTTTAGGTCGAGTTGGGTTCGGGTTGTTTTTCGACTCGTTTTTTATTCGGGTCGGGTTCGGGTTGATCTCATTCGGTTCGGGCCATTTTTCGGGTTGGACCTAGACCCGACTTGCTGATCGAATTGACATCCCTAGCTTAAAGTGAGACCCAGGTCTTCTTGTTGTAACACACTCAAAAGCATGCTTCACATTGTCAACCCAATCCATGTTAAGATGTTATGATATTGTATGCAAAAAATATCTCATTTTCTACTGCCAACAACTTATTGTTCTCCCTAAAATTATAATCTAAATCATTTCTATCACTTTCACTAAGAACAGTGGTAGTTTTTAGATGATTACAAAGTGTTGTCAACAAGTTTTTTAAGTCTACATGAAGCTTAAGTCCACCTCCATAATTTGATTGCCTTATTTTAACTCAGAAGATTCAACCAACTCTGTTAGCGTTGAGTTGAAACCCTGTGGGTAGCAGTATGAGTGCACATTGATGGGAGAAATCTTCGATCTCAGGATTATAACATGCTTGCGTTCCCTCCGAGACAACCATCAACGTGGCAATTGGAAAACTTCAACATATTGCTGTAAGAGTTGTTGGATTGACGCTGGAATCTCTTGCTAATTTCGTGTCATGTGTCTCTTCCATGCCATACAACTTAATCAAGAATCACAGCCTTGCGTCTTGAATTGCCCTAATCATTATCTTGAGCGTCACAAAAATCTTGCATAAATTAGGGTCACCACGATGCACTATTATCTTGTCTTCCTCCTGAAACTCTATTGTTAAGAGTTTCCATTTCATCATAGTCTCCCTCGAGGATTGCAATCATTTCATACCTAGTATAAAATCAATGTTCCCTAAATCCAAGGGAACAAAGTCTACTTGAATATTCTGCTGTGTCAAAATTAACCCCATACAAACTCCCATGCTCTTCTTCATGTCCCATCCCCATCATGACTCCAAAACATTATGTGCGAACTATCTCAACCCCAATTGCTTCACTACTTAAGTAGACAAGAGGTTTTGGTAGGCCCCACCATCTACCAACACTATGTTCTGCTCTCTGATCTATTTCCGAAGTTTCATAGTGTGTTTTAGTGTGATCCTCACCATTGAGTTCAATGAATCTTCCGCCACATGTAACTGAGGGTGTTTCTCCTTCACCACAACCGGCTCTAGTTTTCATCGTCTATCTCCTCATTCTTAGATTGTGATAACTTGTAAGGTTCGATCATTTCAAGGATGTCCTGAGGCAAATTTCTCCTCACATTAAAAATGTAACCCTTTTCTTGTAAGGCATTGAATGTTTCCCCTGGTCGTAATCCATTATTCCTACCCTATGGAACATCCATCGGGAATCTCACTATTTGAGTTTTTTGTATCATCATGATTGTAGCATTTCGGTATGACACTCCACTCATGATGCTCCAATTAGCTCATTCGATTGCATTTTTACCTTCAAGCGATTGCTTTAACTCCATAGCTTTTTCCAATCCTTACGAACTCAACAGAGGAAGATATGCTCAAATTTCTGGCCTGAACCTTTTCATGAAGTTTTTTTCTCACACTTTTTCTGGTATCTCTCTCAAACGACCTGATAGCATCTCAAATATCCCTATAATCCAATACGATCCCTTCCCGAACCAATGTAAAAAATTGCTTGTGTAAATACCCTTCCCATGTTGTTCTGGAACGCTTCGATAATCAGTAATTGAATTATTTTAATGTTCTAATTGGTATACGCTCTCTCCATTGATAGCATGCTAGCGCATTCTCTTTCAAGTACATGGCACTCTCCATCAAGTTTTTCATGCCATAAACCCAACTATAAGCATTCTTTCCTACAGTGATCGACATCTTCAGTTTCCTTATGTGTGGGTCTTCTACACAATTTCTTCGATCAAAGCTCATTCCATCCGTAAAGCAGGGATTGAGTTCTCTTCTTCGAACCATATTGATTTCCCTTTCTCATAATCAGCTCGCCTGTCCACATTGACTCCTTAATTGCCTTCCATCCAGAAGTCTGGTGCAATGAAGGGCATTGGTGCAGTTGAATGCTACCCTTTGTTCGGGTCCCACCCACCATTGTTCCCCGTTTCATATCGAAATCTTTCGAATTGATCTTCTCCAGAGCCGAATCGCAAATTGTCTCGTTCCTCCTGCTGTCGCTTGTTCTAAACCTTTAGATGTCATGCAATTCTCTCTAAATATTGCAGCTACTGTTCCTGAATCTTTCTCTTGATCCTTCTTGTTTTAGCTAGTTCCAAACACTCAGATATCGTGCTATCGCTCAAGCTCGCTCTAGATTCTTTCGCTCGATCCCGTGGATCCAAATTCGTCTAACACTAAGGCAACGATGTTGCCTTGATGCAGTGCAAATTCTTATGATTGTTGCCTCTCGCATTCGCTTCAGACGCGATCGCTCAATCCTATGGCGAGCGGCGGCTAGTTTGCGTGAAATTTCAAGATCTTCATCAATTCTTCCAAAGCCAAATATCTCTCATCTATGCACGAGAATCACCCTTCCATGGACGAGTAATGCTCCTGCAGTCCAGATCTGATTTTGCTCCATTTCCTTCTAATTTTTCATCAAAGACAATTACTTTCTTAGCCGCCTTTGTTACTAGGACAATTTTTCATTCCGAAGGCGGAACTTCAGTATGCAGCAATCCCCTTTTTGGCTCCCCAGCTAGCTCGAATCACGACTATATCATATTGTTCGGTCACCAAGACGGAACTCTGGATGCAGTGATCTCATTGTTGACTTCCCAGCTGGCTCTAACTATGACGGTATCGCGAGGTGTGAAGGCAAAATATTTTATGTTGCGTTCCGGTCATTGCTTTCCCAACTATCTCGACTTGCGACTGCATCACAATGTTTGGTCACAAAGGCAGAACCCCATACAAGCTATGATCCTGTCGTTGGCTTCCCAATTGGCTCGAATTGCGGTTATATCACAATTACTCCTAGGAGGTTGCTTTGATACCAATTTGATAAGAATGAGACAAGTCTTTTAAGAAATTAGGATAGAAATACTAAATTATATTCTACCAGTACCAAATCAAAATGGTACACTCCCAAATATGTAAAAGATGAACGCCAATTCGAGAGTTATACTCCCTCTCCCTAACCCTAGCTCTAACCCTAACCCTAGCCCTATTCATGATAATAAACACACACACCTCATCCAAAACACATTATGCCCTATATATACATATATCCCACATTAAGCCCTATAGGCCTTGTTTTCTCACCCTCCTTGCACCAGTTGCTCCCACTATCCCATTGATGAAGAAGGACTCAACGCTGTGGTTTTATGAAAGAAAAAAATATCTATTCTCTTTGGATAATGTTTTATATATTAAAGTTTATTGACCAATCAAATGGTATTAATTAAGCCCTAGTGTGTGAGTACCAAAATATTTGATCTTTATTTAAGTTGAATGGTAAAAAAAAATCTTATTTGGTCCTAAGATTCCGAAAGCTTTCCATCATGGAAAAAAATATTTGGACCACCATATTGGACCCATATTGAGTTAACATGTTCTCAATTTTACTATATGGGTTTCAGAAAATTTCTCATTAATGTCTGGGTTCATTAATCTATATTTTCTTGATCACAACCAAGGATATTTAGGATACAAAGAAGCAAATTTGTTCCAAGCTATGCGGTGCTGCCTCGAACTTGCACCATTAAATTAGTTACTCTTTTCATTACCTAATTTTATAATGAAAATGAAAATTAAAATGAGATGCAGTTAAGGTCTGCAATGCTATAAACTTAAGTTAAAAAAAATTTATAAATTACTAGTTGGGACAAATGTTACTAAATATTTGAAAAATACTCGATTTATGTCTTTTCTACTTTTAAGAATGAAGAAGGGAGACATGTTTTACTGAAAAACTCCACTAAAAACTCCTCCCGCTGGTCAGAATGTTGTCTAATCTTTTGTTCCTGCAACATACAGAAGCAAAATTGAGCCATATAAGTCTGAAGCAAGCCTAAAATGGTTTAATAGTTGAGAATGTATGCTTATAATTATTATTAAATGGCGGCACAAACAAAAGACATCTTAGAAATTATATGGGAAGCTTCCATAAATTAACCAGTCTCCATATCAAACTCAATCCAAACATCACCAAGCAAAAAATATTTCCCAGAAAGAAAAATTGTCAGACAGTGTGATTAGAACAACAAGAAGAGAAATTGCAAGCCTTTGTGACAATATTTGAAAAATCGATGTGTGTGCGCTTTATTGCTAAATTTGGTGAATATTTCATCTCATACCTCTCTTGTGATTTTAAAAATTAATTCAAATGAAATCTTGATAATGTACTCACTAGCAACACATCATATGACCTACTCTTCAACTGAATTTTTTTCTTGTATATCCTGCCCAATAAACCACAGATTTAAAACTAGCTTATGGAACCCTTTGCCAGTGATTGACTAAATTCATATCTTCCCTTTCATTATCATATATTCTCCACACATTTAAATTGTTGATGAGTCTATATTTAAGTCAAAATATGACATTTGACCTAAATTGTATTTTAGTATTTTATTCTTATCATTATTTCTTTCATGATCGAATCAGGTGGAAGATGCTTGGGCATGTTAAGGTACAAGGAGTCTATCATCTAGTTACATGTAATAATAATCACATAGCTCAATCTCATTTATCTGAAAGTTTCAATTTAAGAAGGGCACAAATTTGGCTCAAGCATATTCAAATTGGTACTCATTTTTTAGTGTGCTACAATCTGTGTTCCTTATATTATTCAATAAAACAAAAGTTTGAGGATTTCAATGAATTCTTGAAAATGACATCATCCATGAATCGTCTTGGGCTAAGATTCACCAAAATGTGGAGTTGCAGAGAAAAGAAAAAATTATCTCATTGAGACCCCTGCTGCTCGGGCAGTATGTTTCAAAGTTTTATTAAGGGGAAGCCACCATAACCGCCACATTTTTTATAGATTGCCTTCCTTAGTGGAATTTTATAAAATAAAACATATATTGAAACAATTCACAGTGTTTTTCCTTGATATAGAGCACAGAACTTATTGATTCCTCTAAAACCATTTGGAGTATTGCGTCTCTCAACTCTTGGAGTATTGATACTCCTTGACTCATAAAGGGTTTAGTGACTATCTTGGTTATAGAAATTCATCATCTCCTGTAAATTTTCCGTCATTAAAAATTAAGGATTATATGATTAAGGTTTTCTTAAGTGGAAGGGTTGAATACAACTTTGAATTTCTTAAACTTTTCTCCCAATTCCTGACCACCCAACTCACAGAATCTTAAGAATCTAACAATTTTTTACAGGACTTATACTTGCTGGAGCAATTAATTGCTTCTATTTTCAAGTGTTCCTGAATAACTCTTGGATGGCTCAGTGCACGTTAGAGCAGCAAGTTAGATTACGTTCTTGACACTTGTTGCATAGCGATCAAAATTTTAATGCAACCACAAGGCTTCACATCTTCCAAAGACTACAACATTACTTTCAAGAGGAAGTAAATATATATTCTACAAAAAACAATGGATGCAGATTTTGTTAAAAGTGAAACATATGATTGATTTTCCTTTTTTTTATTTTAATAAATATTGTATGGAGTTTTCCTGTTGGTGCAATTGATCCCAACCATAACTAAACTATTATTGCTTTACTCGTGTATATTAGTGCAGAAGTTGATTTGGGTTTTTTGTCACCATCTTCAGAAGCATAATAATAATAATGCAAACACAAGGTCTCTCATTAGCTTCCAATAACCGTAGAATTGAATGACACGTCGGTTTTTCCTCTATTGGGCTGTTTCCTTCTTTGTGATCTCTTGCTTCTAATTTTTCCACCTTTCATTTTATTTTCTCACTGGCGCCAAATTTGCTTACTCTTCCAGCATAACTGCCACCACCACCACATTCTTTTTGTCGAACTTTGATAAACTAGCCATTTTATCACTGCTGCATGCCTCCGCATTGCCTGTCCTATCACATCTTTCCCATCTTTTGTCTAGCTACTATCAATTGTCAATGTTACAATGGGGACTATACCGTGGCATATGGTAGAATTTACCAGTTTCTAATGCTCATTTATACTTGGGAGTTGTGCCTCTGTTTTCACTTCTTTGTTGAGGGCTTGCCAAGAATAATATTTTTGGAGAATGAGCTGATTAAGCCATTTTGAATTGGAATTGTTTATATAACAAATTTGCGCTTGAGCATCCTCAGGAATGGAAAGGTCAACCAAATTTGACTAGAGGCTTTTCGAGTTGATTCTATCTCAAGTTGAGCTAATTTGACTTTTAAAGTGGAAGGTAAATGTGTATCCAGTGTTTTGAAAATCCACATTTTTCTCTAGCATGAATTGCTAAGGAAGACTTCTCAATTTTAGTATTTTTGGCAACAACTATGATCAGTGTCATTTTAATTTTTGAGTAATCTTTTTTACATGGAACTATTGTTTATAGATAAGGTAAGTTGATAAATAAATATCTTCTAATTAATTTGTTATTTAAAGTGTGTGTGTGTGTGTGTGTGTGTGAGTTGGTGGGTGTATGTACATATATTTTTTTTTTATTTTTATTACACACACTCAAATGAATGCAAATCGTATATACAAGGTCAAGGTGGCTTACGGATGATTTTAATTTCATATCTTATTATTACATGTTAGATAATTTCATATCTTATTATTACATGTTAGATTTAAAATTCTACATTGTTTTTCAATGTGCCCATCTTTTTTCATAAACATTGTTAGGTATTGTGTGGGAAATCATTATGTTTTTCTTTGTCATCATTCGAAAGTCTTAAGTTTATGCGTAAGATATATATGATTATATTGTGGACTTATGATCTTGGCCTTTGAGTATATGTATTGGGATTGCTGGTTCTTTGTGTAATTGTTATATTTTAAACTTATATATATTTGTTCATTTCTTGTCTCATAGCTCGTAGAGGGATTTTAGGTTATAAGACTTGATGGTATGTATGTTAATTAAAATAGATATTATGATGATGATAAGTATGATGGTAGGTATGATAATGGTGATAAATATGGTAATGATGGTTGTGGTCAAAATAATTATGGTATATTATTTGGAGATAGGTTTGTGTTGTTTGATTTATTCCTTTTAGTCCTACAAATAGAGAGTCCCTTATAATGCTAATCAGTTGATTTTTGAATGAAAAATTTCTCCTTAAATTTTTTACTTCTCTTGTGTATTGTTCTCAAATGAAGGATTAATTGAGTGTAGGACTTCATGACTTCTAAGAAAGAAATAAGTTCTTAGCAAAGCTTTATTTTTCATAGAGGTTGATTTTAATTTATCCTTATTTCACTGCCAATTATCTTAAATTCATCAAATGAGATCATTTGCAATTTTTAATTATTTTGCATACATGAAAATGAGATAACTAGTGTGCTTAATATTATAATAGTTTGAATTATTTTACCCTCAATCGGGATTTGAGGCCTTTTATCTTATTGAAGTGAGGCATAAGTTTCAAAGCGGATTGACGTAGGCCTCAAGCTTAAAGGAAAAACAAATTCAAAATTTTAGAAACTCATATATATAATATATATATATATATANGTTGTATCTACACTTTTTTTATAGCGACCATTCAACAATTTGATATCTGAATTCTAAAAAGGGTGTTAAACCATGATTGATCAGATCGGTCCTATTAGTGTAGAAATTTGATATTGTAGTGGTGGATAGGAAGGGTTCTAAAAATCAAATAGCGGATCACTTATTTAGGCTTGATGAAGAAAATTTTTCTGTCTTTGATGATNCTAAAAGAAAAAATTAACTAATTAAAATAAAAGGAAAAGATAAGTTAAAAACATACTAAAAATAGTTAAAACGAAGAGGGAAAAAATATAAGTTTCACTCAGCCCAAAAACATTGTAAACCGAGAGAGAGAGAGGAAGAGAGTGAGAGAGGTTGTCTTTGGAATATTCTTTTAAATAAGTTTTCTTCATATTATGTTTGTGCTCAATTGTAATTGCATTACTCTCAAGTAATTTAAAAATTACTAATGTAAACTTATTCATCTTACAGTAAAATTTTTTACATTATTTGTTATGTGACTAATCTTAAACATGTAATTACTTTTAAACACAAGCACAATATCATGAACATGATAAGGGCAAGAAGATTCAAGTTATTTTTATGTTAATCGCACTAGATGTCTAATTTTCATAAGTACAAAGAAGAAATAAGAAAATTGAATGATTTAATATGTGATGGATTTTTTGGTCACCAGTGGTGAAGTGTGGATAGGTTGAATATCATGAACATCATAATGGCAAGAAGATTCAAGCTATTTTTAATGTTATTCACACTAGATGTCTAATTTCATAAATGCAAAGAGGAAATAAGAAAATTGAATGATTTAATATGTGATGGATTTTTAAGTAACTAGTGGCGAAGTGTGGATGGGTTGAAGTTGTGCTCAATTGTAATTGAATCTATATTATTATTTACTCTTCAAGTAATTTAATTATCACTAACGTAATCATATTCATCTTACATTAAAATTTTTTAGATTATTTATTTTGTGACTATATTACACATGTAATTACTATTGAAGACAAACACAATATCATGAACATGATAAGGACAAGGAGATTCAAATTATTTTTATGTTAATCACACTGCCATTGCAGAGTGATAATCTTTCTTATGGATAAGACTAGAGAAAGTGTTCAGAAAAAACTTAAATTGTGGATGTCTACATTAGAGTCTAAAGGCCTTCGTGAGTGATCTAAAACCGAATACATGGAATGCAATTTTAGTAGTAGTAGATCTAGTGACAGAGCTGTAACTATGGGTGATCAGATCATTAAAATATGTGAACATTTTAGATATCTCAGATCTATTGTTCAAAGTGATAGTGATATAAATGGGGATGTTATTAATAGAATTCAAGTTGGTTGAAGTGGGAGAATGCATCAGGTTTATTGTGTGATAAAAAAATACCGCTTAAGCTTAAAAGAAATTTTTATTAGAAGGTGGTGATCAAATCTGAATACATAAAATGTAATTTTAGTAGTAGTAGATTTAGTGACGAGTTGTAATCATGGGTGATCAAATCATTAAAAAGTGTCAACATTTTAGATATTTGGGGCCTATTGTTCAAAGTGACGGTGATATATATGGGGACGTTTTTAGTAGAATTCAGTTGTTTGGTTGAAGTGGAGGAATGCAATGGGCCTATTGTGTGATAGAAAAGTGCTGCTTAGACTTGAAGGAAAATTTTATAAGATGGTGGTAAGATCTACAATGCTTTAATGCACAAAAAGTTGGCCTTTAAAGGTGAAGCATAAAGCTAAGTTAAATGTACTGAGATGAGAATGCTTAGGTGAATGTGTGGCTTAACAATAAGAGAAAAGGAAAATTGAATGTATTCGTGAAAGGGTTGGTGTAGTTCCAGTTGCAGACAAGATTAGAGAGAGTTGTCTTATGTGTGTTGGTCACAGTAAACATCAATCATCTGATGATCTAGTTCGGAGAGTAGATATTTTAGATTCAACTTATGTTAAAAATGACAGAGGTTTATCTAAAAAATGATTTTAATTTATTAGAATAAAATGAAAATATGAGACTCAATAGGATATAATAGAGAAAAATGATTCATGTAGCCAATGGGATAAAGGCTAGTTGCTGTTGTACTACACTAGATGGCTAATTTTCATAAATGCAAAAGAAGAAATAAGAAAATTGAATGATTTAATCTTTGATGAATTTTAGGCAAGCAGTGGCGAACTGTGGATGGGTTGAAGTTCACCTCTACAAATGATCCATTATTGCTAAGATTTCATTCCCTTTTTTAAGACATTATACAAGTTTTGTGAACTCACTCGTAAGTACTTTTTGAGTGGAGAGTTGAAGTAAACAAAAAGAATAGAAAAAAGAGAAAAGTTTCATTAAAAGATTTAGTGTTTAGCATTATAAGAACTTCTTATTTATAAAAATAAAAAAAAGTGATCATACTATATAAACCTATCTACATTGTCGAGCCGACCGGAATTACCTCGACATCATATCATTAATACATCTACCATCATTATTATATCTACCATAACATTTATTATCATTACTACATATTTATTATCAATCCTAATAACATGAAGTTGCTTTCATAGGTTATGATATAAGAAATAACCCAACATGTACAAGCTCAATGTATAATATCATGATACAAAGATCCAAAAAATATATTACGCATATAAACCCAAAGCATATCGTCATGACTCAAAGACTTAACAACATAAGTTTTCACAATAAAATAAGATATTTCTAGCACATAAGTTTAAACTTTAGAATGACAATAATGACAATGATATTCTGCATCAATATTGGGGGAAAATGTCCTTTGCAAATCGGCTAGTGGATGCAAAGTTTTTAATTAGAAAGTTACTATAGATCTATCTTAGGTGCTATGCATATGACAAATTAGTTCATATCTTTTGGTATTTAGTTTGTGAAGTGACTGAGAAGGTTAATGGCCCTTTTGATTGTTGAGAACTGTCTTTGTTACCTCTCGTTGTCCCCACATGCCAAATTGCTGTTTTAGTTTTCAAACATTAATTGGGGGAGGTGAGATTTAACTTGATGCCTATCGATTACTACAGGGAAAAACTTATGGCAACTATGATTAGAGGGGGAGAAGTGGGAGTTGTAATGGCCACAGCTGATCATCTGCAATTAAGTTGCTTTGTATTCTGTGTTTCAGCTGTCTTTTTCTAATTTAATACCGGGTTATTGTGACGGCCCTAATTTTTCTTATTTGATTAGAAAAGCATACAATAATTTAAGATCAAAATCTTCAAAGATTCAGTACATCCATGGCCTTTTATTTGACGCGACATTTATTATAATATTCAGTTTCATAGCTTTGCGAACGTGCTGGACACTATGGGCGATTGCTTATAAGTTAGTCTAGGTTATGATTTTCTTTTGGTTGCATTTCAGTTTTGTCATGTGCTAGCAGCTCAAACTCACGATCATTGTTATTTCTCTCACTTCCAAATTTTTAGTTTACTTAAAATCTGTGATAACTCATGGATTGTGTCATGTCATCGATTGCTTATAAATTAGTCTAGGTTATGATTCTCTTTTTGTTGCATTTCAGTTTTGTTAGGTGCTAGCAGCTCTTCCAATGCTGCTCAGATTAAAGAATAAACACAGCATCTTTTCAAACTCATGATCATTGTTATTCCTCTCACTTCCGAATTTTTAGCTAACTTAAAATCTGTGATAACTCATCGATTGTGTCATGTTGCGGGATTTGGGTATCCATGGTTTGCTTGTTTAGTTATTTCTCCATTTTTTACTCCTTTTTAATTTGTTTCTCAGTCGATTGCCCAACTCCATTTAAATTTATGGTAGTACCTGTTTTCTTTGCAGTCTCCCTCCAAATTTTAGTTGCTTGTCGTAGTCGTCACAAACTATCTGAACTTGCTATTTTCCAGGAGCAAAAATGAGCATACTGATTCAATTTTACTTGTGCATTCTCTTAGTATTAGAACTGGTGTCTATAGACTCTTTTTTTGTTGCATGTATTTTTTAAAACACGGCATTCTGTTATCCATAGGTTCAAAATTCTCTCAACATCAAGTATAATGGAACAATTCAAGGCTTGAAATATATTTGGAGAACCGAGGGTGTCCGTGGCTTATTTAAAGGAAATGGTACAAACTGTGCACGTATTATTCCAAATTCAGCTGTAAAGTTCTTCAGCTATGAGCAGGCATCCAGGTTAATATCTATGCTTTTAAGCTTTTCAATGAGAAGATGCATGTGATTCTAATAGTTAGTAATGCTAACTTTAGGTAGCGGAGTGTTTGTGTGTCTTGTAAAAATCGGTGTATGCTAATTTCCAACTAGAATTTAAAACTGGATATTAATAAAGCCGTTAGACTAATATGGGATGTATAATTTAGGAGATAGTCTTACTGAAGGGGCAGATTCCATCAGTAGATATCAACACACCTTTTGCTGGTGACGAGAATTTTCTCATTTTTGTATGCGCACCTAGAAATCTATTTTTCTGCACTTATTTTTGTTTGTTGTTATGTGCAGAGGGATTCTGTGGCTTTACCGGCAGCAAACTGGCAACGGTATGTTCTTTAACTAGTTCGTAGCATTGAAGTATTATTTATCGCCTAACATGTCATAATGTGTGGCGTACTTATTTCACTGGATTTTGGGAGAAGAACGTTTCTTAAAGATTTTATATTGGAAAATTTGAGGTTCTTTTTATAATAAAGTAAAGCCTTTCATTTTTCAGCACCCAATATATTTTTTTTCTGAGAGTTTTGGTTTAAGCATGGAAATGGGAGCAATTATTATTTAATCCCTAATTGATTGATCTAATTATCATTCAAAACAAATAAGAATTCTCTATGATCTCCAATCAAGTTAATTAATTGTCCTGCTTGAATGATTAATTAGAAATTGTATCTTTTTTAAAAGCCTAATCAATTCTTCTTTAGAAATTTTTTATTAAGTAGCCGACTTTATTATCTTAATTAATTATTAATTCGTAGTAAATCTAAATAATTTATTTTTAACTTGGCTTCAAAGTTTATTTGCTATTATTTTATTATTATCATATTCTAAAGTGAATTTAAAGGGAAATTTTAACCTCCTATGATTAAAACTGGGTTCTGAGTTTTATGAGCATGGGTTTCAAAATTAGGGGCTTCTTTTTTTTGGCGAATTTACATGCATGCCACAGAATTCTTCACAATTTACAGATCTAACACCTAAAATTTGTTTTTTACGCGCCTACCACCCAAAACTATGAGAGACATGAAATATACTACTCGGCTATAACTTCGTTTAATAAAAACACTAGCCAGTCTTCTTTCTCGTCAAGCTCTTCGACGGAGATGGAAGTAAGTTGTCGAAAAGATTTAACTTTTCCCTCAACAAAGAATCATCCACCGCCATCCCTTCCCTCTCCACAGCAAAATGAGGAGAAACTGCTTCCTTCCATCCATAAAACGTCAAGCAAATCAACTTGTAACCCTTCTCTTCTCAACCGCCTTTACCTTCTCAGCTTGGTTGCAGCACGAAACACCTACCTAGAAGCTTTGAGAACTTTGTTTGAGGCAAATATCTTATGAGGCATACCGGTGTGGAAGATCTTTGAGACCTTGTGATAGGCAGTGGAAATCAGAGTCGTCAGGGATGCTGGTTTGCATGGGCTTTAACATAGACGCTGTGAGAATGCTCTGAAGATGAATTTGGATTCGAGAGATCAAGTTCTGAGGCAGGAAATGAAAGCACATAGATGAATTTGTGTTGGAGAAGAAAAGGCAAATAGCAGCGGCGAAGGAAGAAATTTGGGCGAAGAGGAATGTGCAACATCCTTGTATGGTTGCAACGGAGGTCCGTCTCCATCAAGGATCTTGATGAGGAAGATAACGTGCTAGTATTTCTATTTAATGGAGTTACAGCTTGGTGGTATATTTGATTTGTTTCAAAATTTTGGGTGGTTGGCGCATAAAAAAGAAAACTTTTGGTGTTAGTATGTAAAATATTAATAATTCCTTGGTATGTATGTAAATCTTCTTTTTTTTTGTACTATACAAATTGTTGATCTCAATTCCACAAATTCGTGAACTCAATTCTAAAGCAAATTGTCCCCAAGTAGAACCCTTTTTATAATTGCATATTTAATATACTTCTATAAATATAATGGAAAAAGTTATTTATTAAAAGCATATTAGTTCAAATTATCCAAAAAATGTGTTATTATTAATGCTTATTTAAATAACATAATGAGAACTAAAGTTGAAACGGGGGAAGAAGTGACTTGATGAGCACTAATAGCCATGCCGTGTCTAAATAGGAGCTGTAACTTCACAAATAATGTAAGGATAAAGTAAATAACAAAATTTACTGTATATTTTTGGGTTTAGTCACTACAAACAGTGTTGTAATTTATGGAGAAAAATTTGATGATGATACAAAGAAATTAAAAAATAATAATAATAATTTATAGGAGATCTAAAAAAGTCTAAAACAAGTGAAGTTTACAAAAATGACAGCCATTTATGTTCAAAGCTTCCCTATGATATCATTTTTGAAAAATGGAATAAGGCTGATAGTCTGCTGCACCACAAATTAGTTATCTGTTTTGCTGAACTGCTGAAATTACCTCTTAGGGTAGTCTAAATTTTAAAAGTCTTGCATAATTGGCTGCACTTAGCAGTCACTCTCACGCTCTTTTAGTCCAGATAGCTTAAGATAATGAAGTACTTCACTTGTATGGCGCTTTATATGCTGTGCTTTTAATAATATTTGCTGTTTGCTCATGCTGATGTTAAGTTCCTGGATTCAAAATTTGCTAGCATCACTTATATGCATTGATATCCAAAATTCTTATTAAAGGAAAAAGAAAGAGGGGGGAAAAAAAACGATGCTTCTGGAACTTTTTTGAGCATAGATTTACGATCTTTCATTTTTTTATTTTTGATATGTATGTATGTAATTTGTTTGAAAAGGATATTGCAAGAACTTTTAGTTCAAATAATGAATTGGGCAAACTTATGAGTAGTATTTCCTTTGTTTATTCTAGGTTTCTTAAGTTGTAGGATTTTCTAATCAGTTAACTTAATAGTTACTGCATTTGCTTATAATCTATTTTATAGATCAGGTTTATGGAAATAGGGATTTGATTTGACACACTTGGGTTTGACATATTTTGACAAGTATCTGTTTCTAGCCATATAATTATAAACTGTTTTATGATTATGAAATTCATGTTTTATTTTTTGCTTATAGAATTTTAGGCATATAGAAACCCTGGTAAATTCATCCAAACTTTCTTTATAGTAATGGTTCTTATATTCACGTGCATGCTAAGTTAGCTAGCTAGAAAACATGTAAATAATAAACGACAAAATTCCAATAAAATAACTATTGTACCATTATTTATGCAATTGCTTACTAGAACTTTGTCGATATCATTTTTGATTTTTTTTTAAATAAAACAAAATGCTGGATACTAGTGTATAACTACTTTTTTTCATTAATTGACATTTTTTGGCGTTGTGTGGCATGGTTTTGGAAGCAATGATTTGGTTGTACCGTGGTAGATTAAGGGTCTGTTTGGGACAATTGCTGCTGTTTGAAGAAGTAGTTATGAAGCAACAAAAAAAAAAAAAAAAAGCTTTTTAGAATGCTGCAGTGGCTATTAAAAATTTATTTTATTTTCAAAAAATCAGACCGTAACTTTCTGGCAGCCACCACACTTTAATAGGTCAGGTTGAAAAAACAACTTTCTAACAAATTTCTGAAAAGGATAAAGAAAGGATGGGGTCTTATAATATTTTTAAATTTTTGTAGATAAGTTGGATTATATGTTAGATGAATTTTTTATAAAACACATTATATTTAATTTTGAAAACTAATTCTCATAAGAATGAGATTTTATAATATATATTAAATTTATGAAGTTAAATTTTATTCTTGCGTAAATTGTGCTGTGATATTTTTCATAAAGAATAATGAAAACAATATATTTTTTATATTAATAATTATTTAGATATAAAATTGTGCCCATGATGTGTAATGTCATTTTTTTTTCAATTATGTCGTGTCCTTTTTTAAAAATTATGTCGTGTCCCTTGTTGTGTTGCGTCTGTGCCCCATGTCCGTGTCCGTGTACGTATCCGTGCTGCATAGGTATGTGTTTTTTCTTTGAAGCTAATATGGTTTTTAACCACATTATTCTCTGTTAAATTTCTATCAGATTTATTCTTCATACTTTCCATTTTGAATCTTTTGGTCACCAATCACTTGTTAACAACTACAAAGTTTTTTTTTTATTTCATGTGAATTTGTATTTGGGTTAGCAGGTCCATAAAGATTGAATGGCTTAACATTAGTCCATTACTACCCTTCCATGTAGGGATATACCATGCTTTTACGGTTTAAAATTGTACCTTGTATTTTTGCTATTAGGAAGCCATAATATTTGGTGTTACTTTTATTGAAGTCTCAAAAACTTCAACAACTTGGCAATACATGTTCTTAATTTTTTTGAATAAAAGGGTGAAGATTTTGTCATTTCATATCTGTTTCAATGTGCTAGCTTCTTTTGTTTGAAAGGGAATTGTTCATCATGATTGCGCATCTATCCCCCTCTTTAGCATTTTCTCTCTCAGTGAAAAATCATGAATATTGCTGCGTGCAACAAAATTTAGAACGGAAGAGTGAGATTTTCGTGTTTTCACTTTACAAATGAATCTCATGCATAAATAGATAAACTCAAAAAACACAGTAACATGAGAATTTTTACATGGCAAACTCGGGAAGCGAAACAATAAAAAATGAAGCCTGCCCTTATAAAGTTATCTCCTTCCTCTTCATTGAAGAAGATGGGGTTACAAAATGATATGCCGAAACTTAATCTCCTATACTTGTAATAGAGTTAGAAGTGGTGAAAGATGAAGATAATGATTAGATGATGGTGTTCGGATAACACTAGCTGGGTGATGTCAAATGATTGCCGTTAGACAACTACAATTGACTACTAAGGTAGAATTCTTCAGTCTTTTAGCACTCTGCCAACTTAATCCCCTCCTTTATATAAGCATTATGTGGTTATTTTATAGTGTTTTGGGAGGCATTTTAATAAATTTAGCAAAAATCGTAAAATAATTTATTGGACAGTATGTGTTAATTCTTTAATCATAGATTATTCTTTAAGCATTTAAATACTCTAATGAATTCAAAATAAAACAATCTTATGCTCAATGGATTTTTCTTGTTGAGACGCTTGATGTGACTACAAGCATACCAAATTGTAGATCATTTGACCATTTAATAAATGGTTTGATAATTTTGCTTTGCATGCTTAATTTGGGAATTGGGCTGATTTGAGTCAATAGGTTCATCTTGTTTATCATTCAACCTGACTATATTTGTTGAAATTGGAGCTCAAATAATCTTGATTTTAACTATAGAAATTTACATCCAAAATGCATCTGGATTCATTTATGTTCAAGTGAATTTTTTGGTGACATATCAACTGTATTATTTAATGTGCCACATATTGTCTCACAACCATGAATTCACCATAGTTGCATCAGCTGAATATTCCATGATGATGGCTATATTGATCTTGCTTAATTTAGCTTCATGAGTGTAGAACTTGTAACTCGTGACAGAGTTGTGAATCTGATTTGTTGGTTTTTTTTTTTCTTTAGAGGATGCACAACTTACTCCTGTATTGCGCCTTGGTGCTGGAGCATGTGCTGGGATTATTGCTATGTCTGCCACTTATCCGATGGACATGGTCAGAGGCAGGATCACAGTCCAGGTGTTTCTTCATTTTGTAATCAATTTGTTTTGGTTGGTTTAGATTCTATTGAGTTTTTTTATATTGCATTTATGATTTTTTATTAGGTGAATTAGGCCCTCTATATTATTTTTAGTTGATATTGGCTTTTGTGCATCAGACTGAGAAATCCCCTTACCACTATCGGGGGATGTTCCATGCATTAGGAACAGTCTACAAGGAAGAGGGCTTCCGGGCACTGTACAAGGGCTGGCTTCCGTCTGTCATAGGAGTTGTAAGCTCTCTCCACCTTGTGAAATTCCTCAGTTTTTCCTGTTCTTTAATATGCTCTACTATGAACAATGCTTTAACTTGTTTCTGGTATCTCGTTAATTTGTGTTGGATAAGTTTTTCATGCTGGTTAAATCTCTTCAATGAATGTTGCAGAGAAGAGTCTCTAAAGTTATATAATAATAAACATAAGAAGGAAAACATTACCTTCACCAGCTCACTTTCCAATGAAAAAATTTTACCGAATAACATTTCATGTAATAATTTGTTTAGATGTTATGGGGTTGTTTTCTTGTGGCATGAATAGAAATAATAATTCGAATGTTCTAGTTTTCCATTCCAACTACACTATACATATTTTACTTGAGGTATGATAATCCTATTTGATGCTTAAACTTTTACTATTACAGATTCCATATGTGGGCCTCAACTTTGCTGTATATGAATCTCTGAAGGAATGGTTAGTTGTATCTAAGCCATTTGGTCTTGCTGATGATGAAGAGCTGGGTGTGGTTACAAAGCTTGCTTGTGGAGCTGCTGCTGGAACTGTTGGCCAAACTGTAGCTTACCCGCTGGATGTCATTCGCAGAAGAATGCAGATGGTGGGTTGGAAGGATGCTGCTTATATTGTGAGAAGTGATGGAAGGACCAAAGGACCACTGGAATACTCTGGAATGATTGATGCTTTCAGGAAAACAGTTCGCCATGAGGGCTTCAAAGCTCTGTACAAGGGCCTCGTTCCAAACTCGGTGAAGGTTAGTACTCCATTCTCGTAGGAGATAAGTGCTTCTTTTTAATAAGATTATAGCTAATTAGAACATCTTCTTTTATTATTGAAATTTGGTTCCTCTTTTTAACGGATATCAGGTGGTGCCATCAATTGCTATAGCCTTCGTGACATATGAGGTCGTGAAGGATGTTCTTGGTGTTGAAATGAGAATTTCAGACTGAGATTGGGGTTTTGTATTAAGTGCTACCACGTTAAAAGACGGGAGTCTCTTATTTTTGTTGGCGGATGACTCTTGGGGCTAAGGTGGAGTTGCTGTCATTCAAATAGCTTTGTTGATATCGCAATTTGTTGTAATTAGATATCCAGAGCTTCATAGTTTCCATCTTTGACCTGAAGAAATAAATATTAAATTCTGTAGAATGCAGATAAGGGTGAATTTATGTACATTCCTCACATCCCTAACTCTGTTTATTCTGTTTTTATATGTTGCTGTTTCATGCCAATTATATATTAGGATTGCTGCTGCTGTTGCATGACAATGCCCGGATGTGAGATCCGACTTGAAATCTAATACTTCTTTTTGTGCAAATTAAGGGTAGTTTTCATTCAAATGAATTGGATTGAATGTAATGTTTAAAATTTCATATTCGACGTTTGGTTTCAATATAATTTTAGTTGTTTTGATTCATTTTGGAGGTACGACGAGTGCTCTTATTATTATTTTTTTGTTTGATAATTTTCTATTCAATTACGTAAAAATGAAGTAGACAATTCAAACTGTATTTTATTCTGAGAATTAGCTTGAATATAATTTCTCATTAACTAAAAACATATTAAATACAAATTTATCTACAAAATAAGTGGGTAAAAATTAATTCAAGATATCATTTTTTGTCATCTTCATTTCCTCTTTTAATTGCTTCCGACAAAACAGAGCATTTTTTTCTTGTTATTTACACTGGTGAGAGGATGAATATTTTTTATTTTATTTTATTTGTGTAAATTCAGACTATATTTCTCAATTCCCGACGCATTAGCGTTTTAAAAATTCTCTTTGAATTCCCACACGCCAATTCTTAACTTGCAAGTATAAACAACAGCACCCGAAATGCCTAAAACTTGCAGCCTTACTCTCTTTCCCCAAAGCTTCCTTAAATCATTATTAATGATAAACTCCAAAACAGATTCCATTCGCATCCTAGCTTTCCAAAATTGATCACGTGCATGTGATAGTCTTTTAAGTGTTTTGATGATCACAGAGATAGTTTCGTTGAGACAATTTAATTGGCTTATTTTTGTATGAAATTAAAGTATAGAGTAACATAAGTCTATACTAAAACTGTATCAATTCAAATGGTAGGTATAATCAAAATTTTGGATTATCGAAGGGAAAATGGGGAATTTTGATCTTAATAAATTTGATTGGATGATTAAAATACAATGGAATTAAAAGGTAGAAATTCACTCGCCACCCTTGCACAATACCAACAAGATCATAATTCTTCTAATCTTCACGACTTGGAAGTCAATTAAGATCAAATGATTCTTAAGTGATGGGTATAATAGAAAAGATGATAATTTACTATTCTTGAGCCTAAGATTGATGATGACGTGATCTTTTAATAAGAATACATATCACTTAAGTTAAAATTTTGATAATCACCATTCCACCTATATGATTGTTAAAGGCTTAGTAGTGACACAGGTTTGATGTCTACACTCAATTGATCGTATTTAGAAGATAATATGATTGAAAATTAACATCTTTAAACACTACATGCCTGACCTTAATTGCTGGCACCACTATCTTAAATGACTTAAACTTGCTTTAGGGGCACCCACTCACATAATTTTTAAAAGAAACAACAATTGGTTAATTGGGTATCCTATCCTTGAGACAATTAAATTATCAAGTTTCACTAAGCAACGGGATAGTCACACTTCAACCTCGGATGATTAATGGAACAATATGATAAGTTCAAAATGAACTTGAAACATTTCAAAAGATCATCAAAGTGGTCCAAGGTTATGCCTCAACCATTTTGAAATCTATTGGACATTCTGAAGTGCAAATTGGACTTATCATATTTTTTTCTAAAACCATGCGCTAGGTTCTTCTGAGATTCAATAAAGTCATAACTTTGGGTTTGGTAGCTAAGCCTTCATCTACTCCTGCAATTTAAATTCCCTACAAAATTATATATATGTTTTGCAAGTACTAACCTTTTAGGTGGAGGAACGAGAAGAATCGATAGGTATGATTTTAAATTATTGCATTTACCTTTTTGTATTTCTTGTATCGAGCTTGCATGCTAAACAATGATGTCACCCTGCATAAAAATCAAAACTGCTAGGATAGCTGTAAAACTAAAACCAAAACTAGAAATCACACAAGACAAAATTCACCGCCACAATATTCAAAATATAAGACAACTCAAAATTGAATCGCAAACATCACAAAACAAAAATTCCAACTAAACTAAAATGGCTTTATCGGATGATCGGGAATCTCTTGGAGGAGGTAATCTACGGTTGCTAACAAAATTTTCTATGGTCTAAATGAAAGTATGAAACTCATTAAGTTGAGTTTAGTAAATTCATTTAGACTAAATAGTGGTACCAGAACGAGGGAACTGTGAAATCCTAACCGGTGTTACTCTAATCAACTTTGATATGCTCCATAATATTAAAATAATGATGACCCTTAGGGACATCTGATTTGACATTATAATTTGACACATTTGAAAACCTAAACTTGCCGCAACGAGGAGCTTGGAGCGAGCATTGTGGGTGGCACGACAATCTTCAACAGCAGAACCTATGTACATCAGCTAAACAATTCTTTCTTTAGAATTAAATAACCAAGCCATAGGACTTCGAGGTGGTTTGCTTATGCATCATAAATTCTCAACTTTTCTTTTAGCTTTTGTATAGCTCTGCTAGACAATTTAAGCCCTAACTTGTCTTAGGATTCGGAGTTTGTCGTCCGTCACAGCCTAAATTCTCACATCTTCCAGACTATTTGTGTGATCGTTTCACACGAGTGTAAGCCCTAATTAATAAAATTTGTAGGATGAAACATTTAAATATTTCTTCTCAAAATTGAATCCAAATTATAGGGTAGCTTGGGAAGTCACCGATGTTCGCCTTTGGGTCTGTGACATCCCTTAGGTATTCTTCCATTGGATTCTACAATAAATGTTCCAAATTTAAGTCATTCCCCTTTCACACCTCTTTATCCGATCTCGTAAACTAGAATAAAAAAATTACTATGTTTCATAAACAGGAATGACATAGCGTAAACAAAAATAGGAATAAATGTTCCAAAAATTCTCTCAATGACATAGCGTAAACATGAATGCCTTTTGTTAAATATTTCTTTCCTGCCCCGCGTGACATTATTGGCTTGCTCAAAGTTAGGTATGTGGTATATCGCCATCTTACGCATGCCCTTCTAGGGATTGATGGTAGCAGAATTTGACCAAGATTTAAACATGATTTAAGCACAATCCCGCCAAATTAAAAAAAAGGACATTTTGAAACCATCTTTAATCCAATTTCTCCTCCATTTGCCTTAAATTTGGATTTAGTAAATCCCACTAGGAGGATTTACAAGATTTAGAGGATTTTAAGTGCATGAAGCGAGGTTGGAGGAAGGAAGAAAAAGATAAGGATTAGTTGATTAGCATGGAAAGAACAAATATACGAGAGTTTCAAAGTTTTTTTTACCTTGCAATCTCGTTACAGCCTTCTCAACTAGCTCTAATCATGGAGCAAATATTATGTGTGGCGACCACACATTCGAATAACGGTCTGGATGGATCGCCGTCTATTACACGATTTGGATGGCCCACCGTGTAATACACGACAGCATGGCAGCATCAAGACCATCGTCAAGACACATCCGCACCAACAACTTATGAAAGTAAGGGCAACTTTTTACCCAATGTTGATGAATAGTATCACCAATCCTAGGCCCGAAGTCATCGTGTTAGGAGATATAATACGATTTCACTATCCCAATTTTAGCACTAAATATCTTTTGCATCACCGTTTATTTCCACAATCTCTTCTACCTTATAAGCCAGCTTGATGATTCATATAAAAGTGCTTCATTCTGAATGTTTTCAATCAAATCTTAATATTTCCACAAAGTATGTATATATAAGAGTAAGGAGATTTGCACACATACTATTCAAGTCCCCTGTATTTACATATTTAACATCCAAACTTCAATTTGTACATACTTGCCACCTCAATTACGCATGAAAAGTGTATTTCACTAAATTGAGTTATTTTTATGCGATAAATATTTGAGTGCAATGTCTACTTGTTCTCCCTACTACAGGATGACCAAATAGATGTATGGTGATATGAGAGACCTCAACCAAAAAGAAATTTAAAGTGCCCTTTATGAAGATTCTGGAGGAAAAATATGGTTAATAATTTTATTGGAATAAATTAACAAATCTATATAATGCCCATGCATTTAGAATATTTTCATGAATTTTATTAATTTTATGATTTTTATCAATTTTTATTATTTAAATATTCAAAATATGCTTAAAAAGTGAAATTTTTATTTTAATTACAAGTTTATTTTTAGAAAATCCCTCTGATCACAAAGAACTCCTAAAACCAATTTTATAATTTTTTAAGCTATATTTTAATTATTAAAAATCATTTTTAGTGTAAAAAATGTTATTTAACTTAGAAAATCAAATTAGGTTGCCAAATGAACTTCAAATGTTTTGAAATTTTTATGGGGAGTCCTCTAAACTTTAAATCACAGTAGAGAATCAAAATCCAATCATTTAGATGTTTTTTTTCCAATTAACTTTCTTTATATCTTAGGGTTTTATGAAAATTAGGTGTGTTCTTAATGACTTAGCTCAAGAAAAAAAAATTTTTAGACATAAACTTCAAAAATATGGATCTCTATCTAGAGGTCTCCTCTAACATTAGAAAAATCAGGGAACATCCCCCAGACAGATGCAACAACATACCAAAATATCAAGCCATGATGAAATACTTGAATGCATGGAGAATTAAAATACTTAGAACAATATTTAATTAATTAAAAATAAAATATGCATCAAATAAACTTCAAACTATTTCCACATTTTTCTTCTCTAGTCACTGAGCACTACGGTATTGTTATTTTATTTTTCTAATTTTTCTACACCAAGATATGTATTTTTGAAGTTAAGGATTATTTTCTGAATTATTTAAATTCTTATTTTCCTACTTAAACACGCGGCGACGTGTCAACCTACGGCGGCTCCGAAGCTATGCGTAGCGTGCTTTGGTTGGATGCTGCCATCCACGTAGCCGCTGACTCGGCCCGCACTTTATGTATTGAAGAGTTGTCCGGCTTCATCTCACCCATCCGTTTGATACATGCGCCCTCCAATGGCNGCGCCATCCAATGGCCCCGCGTCTTCTTCCACAACTAGTGTGAGCCCGTAACCGTTAACCCTAAGACCTTAAGATCTCCCTCATTTCTCAACCAAATGACCTCAGGTTCAATCCTATAGACTAGTCTAAGTGAGACGAACATATCCATATGGAAAACATGTCATTAAACTAACCCTAATCACATGGAAAATCATAATAGGCTCGGGAAGAGGGGAAGTTCAATACCTTTGCTCTGAGAAGGGAAGCTTCAATCAGAGGTGCTCAGCAGGTTCGTGGAGATCCAAGGAGGCTAGGGATTGGGCCTCTGGTCGTGGTGAAAGGTCTAGACTCAAATTCAATCAAGGACTAATTTGGGTGTTGACCAAAGTCTAGTGTGCAGGCTCTTTATGAGGGGGAATTGATGGGGCTTCTCCTTTCACTGTGGTGAAGGTGTGGGTGATTTTAATTAAGATATGGTGCACTGTGGAGGCGCGGTGGAGAATGTCCTGTCTCCGACAAGGATTTGAGCTAAAAAATTGAGCTTCGACGAGGGAAATGAGGGCAAGGAGGTGGTTGGGTTGCACTGAGGGGGTCTCAAAGAAGCTATGGGAGAAATTTGGAAGGGTTTCCTTGAGAAAATTTTAGTATCGTTCCTTTGGTCGTGAAGAGGCCATTTTATAGTCATGGTCGGAGAGTGGAGCTCAAGGCTTGGCCTTGTGTGTAAAAGTCTACTGAGGTGGTGGGCTAAGAGGCTCTAAAGCTTAATCAAGGTGAGCTGGCCCCTAGGGTTGAGATTGGGTTTGATTTAGGGATGGTGGCCCTTGTTTTTGAGGTGCTCCGGTGACTAGGCCGGCTGGCAGGGCCAGGAGAGGTGGCTAGGAGGTCAGGTGAGTCAGAGGAATCTGTCACAACCATTAATTTGAGCTGATGATGGGTTTTGGCAAAGATCCCTTTGGATTAAGCAATTTAGGAAACAGATCCCTTGATTTAGGGGACCTTTGGTCTATGTCTCATCTAGGGTGGGTTAAGTGAGTCTAGCTTGGTCACTAGGGTCCAAAAATTGGCTGTAGAAGTCTTGCCTTAATCAATTTGACATGGCTATGTCATTTTTGGTGCATGGGTTCATGTGGGTCTAAATGGGCAAAAGTTGGGTTTGGGTTAGGCTAGCCATTACTTTGAGCCCAATTGATTGATGCACATTATGTAGATGATTGTAATGAAGATTTTTGGTGAAGGATTCAAATGATTTTTAGTCCAATTGGGGTTTTGATGGATTTTGGAATTTTGGTTAATTTGGGTATGTTGGGCTAAACTTGGGTCTAGGTTGGGCTAAGTCAAAATTGATTGTTGAAAATGGTCTATAAGAACATCATGAAGAGATTACAACATAAATTGGGTATCAATTTTGGGGTTAGGGCAATCAATTTAGTGGAATTTGGATGTATGGCCAATTTAGGGCAATTTTAGGAATTTTTGGACTTATGTTAAAATTGAATGCAATTGAGGCTTCACCAAGGCCGACTGAAGATCAATTTTGGTGTGTAGGATTGTTATGAAGAGTTTAAGATTCAAATTGGGGGAAATTTGGGCCAAATTGATGGACATTTAAGGTGAATTTGGGGAAATTGGGTCTTTAAAGGCAATTTAGGGGTTTTGGTCAAAATGGTCAAATTGGGTTTAATTGAAGGGTTCAAATTGGTTTTGAAAACATTTGGAGTGATTTTGGAGGTTCTAGGAAAGTTTGGGGTGCCAAGGGTATTTTTGTAATTTTGGCCATTTTGGGGGGGTTGGTTAAGTTGGAATTTTTGGGTAGTTTTTGGTAACTTGGGTATTTTGAAGGTTTGAAGTGATTTTTGGACAAATTTAGGTATTTTGGGTGGATTTGGGAATTTTGGCCAAATTTAGAGCTCCAATGGTATCTAGGTAATTTGAGGGTTTTGGGGCAAAATGTCAAGTTGGATATTTTTGGTAGAATTGGGGTTCCATCCACCCTATATGAGCCATGGACCTGTTGAATCCCCATTTGGGTCCTCTATGTACTGGTCTTAGCTAAACCCTAGACTAGGGTTAGTGGGTTTAGGGGACCATCTACATGAGTCTCCAAAAAGATCAAGGGATCAGAGTAAACAAATACTGGGTTTAGGGTTGTGAGGGATTGTGAGTGAGAGTGAGTGTAGTGAGTGCAATTGAGTGCCTTAGCCCCAAACCAACACCCAGGGTTAACCCTAAGGTCAAATAGTCCTATGGGAACTCTCCTTGAGCTCCCCCATAATGACTCCACCTACTAAGTGCTAGAGGTTATGACAAACATGTAGAGCTTCAAGTTGAGTAAAGAAGAGGGTAAAATTTCTAATGTTGAGGGTTCCTTTTCTAGTTTTCTAGAAATAGTCAACAGGAAAGTCATATGGCTAGACCCTAGGCTAGTAAAGAGGAAAAAACTAAACCTCAACCAAAAGTGAGGTGAACAGGTCATCAAAACTCTTAGGGGAGACATTTTGAGTGATTCCTACTACGTCGGTGATAGTTCACTTTAGTGGGTCGATCATTGATCAGGGTACCGAGATTGTCTATCTTGATTGTTACCCTTGGCATTTGCCTTATTTACATGGTATGGCCGGTGGTTTTCATAGTGAGGATGATATATTTGGAGGGTGAGGCCATCACTTTCTCTCCAACTATCGTGATCAATAATCTCTTTTGTGAGTAAGCATCGACGACTGCTTTTTAGGCCTTTTCCCGATCATTGAGACATATTCCTCCACTGCAATATGGTGGTTGACCATTTGCACTAGTTCATCCTTTTATTTTTGCTGGCACAAGCCTACAAGATACTTGAAATGCTCGCTTTTTACTCCTTACCTCAGGGCGGTTTGTGCGATAAGGTGCTCCAGATTCTTAAGCTCCAGCATTTATCATTGGAACCTTATGTTGTATGAATGAAGATTCCTTCCCTCTTTTTTTTCATTTGTAAGAGAGCTTGGGCATACTTCTATATTTTCTGTGCAGTATTAAGTGGACCACAAATAACCTTTTAATTTCAAGGAAAGATGAGATGACTTTTGTCAGGAGAGCATTGAACCATCACAAAGCTGACTTCTCACAATGGTATTCAACAAGCAGCTCTTGAATACATCAATGATTTTCAATATTTTGACAGTCGACTCAAAAACGGTTTTATGATCAGCTGTGAGTCACTTATAAGAGTCAAGTTTGAGGGTTTTGAACTTTTATGAGGCTTCAACCTCAAAAGTATATCAAGAGAAGGCAATTTCAGCATGACAGAGAGCTCTGGTTTGCATGGTGTGGTGTGTTTCTTCCGGAGTCGATCTGACACTATCCTTGTAGTGAGAATCGTCACCACTTTCTTCTATTGCATGGAAGTTTTGATCGTTGGGTACCTGTCCATCTCGCCTGTCGTTGGTCATTGGCCTGTCTCAACGACTGAGATAGAAGATGGACATTAAAAGTAAGAGTGTCTAGTGTTTTTCATAATAAAATATTCTCCTATTTATAGGTATAGAAAGCACCTTGAGTATATAATTAACTTTATGTTGTCTCACTATACAAAGATGCTTATGGGTACTAAAGTCATTTAAACAATATATTTGAAAATGTTGATTAAGCAATTGTTGGTCGACAGTAGTAATCTTTCACTTGTTGGACTGCACATGTGCGCTTGGCAATGACAGGTCGAACCACGAGGGGTTCTAATGGAGATTCCTCGATCAAACTTTTCTATTGCTTTCCCCCAAACTCTAGTATGGTTTCCTCATTTGCTTGGTGATAGGCCACCCTTGGTTCATCTCGCTCTGTGGGTATCTCTCTTCCAGCTATTTTTACGGCCATCTCTCGTTAGGCCGCCATGTCGACCTGCTCATTGTTAGACAAACGACCTAGTAGAGTTCTAAGGCGCTCCCTTCTTTGGAATTGATTTTCCTTGTTGATAAATTAAATTTGTTTGCTGACTGATCATGGTATACTTTGACCCTGGGCCCACCCTATTTGTCATATACTCATGTTTTGCTCCGAGACTCATGATGCTGCAATCCTGTCATACATCATGGTTTCTAAAGTTATAAAAATTTTAAAAATAGTATTAAAATTGTTCTATTGCAACTAATATTTTTGACCAAACATAAAAGATATTTCCATCTGGTAGTTTGGATGAAATAATGGTAAAAGATACAATCTCTAGATAATATTATTGTTCGATATTTATTATAACTTGAATATTATATGGCTATTATAGTCATCATACAATAAGAAAATCATGGTGTGGAACTATAAGATCCATGGAAGGCTCTAAAAAATTAGATTTATTTTATTACAATTGATATATATAATCACTAAAACTTATATCAAATCATATGCTATGATTAATACCAAATAATATTTTTCTCATATTTTCCTTTATCACAAAATTAGGATTTTTTAATATAACTTAAGCTGCCTTGGATGCGTTTATCATCGAACAACTCTTTGCATAACAACTGATCCTTACCACAATACACAACATTAAAAATACAAAAATGCCAGTTCTGAATATTTGTTGTTGCTTTTATGCTTGGCATGATGCGTAAACTTAAATTAGCTTATCCATTAACTCAATTTGTGTTAGTTATGCTTTGGATTTTCCTCCAGAGATGTCTTTTTCAACCATATATTGTTTGAATGTAGACTTTAAAATGAAACTTTGACGTTAATAATTGAGTGCTTCGTTGCATAGCTTGTAATAAGATCATACTTAACTTGAAAGATTTTTTATGACACGTGAATTGTAAGTATCATTTTTTATGTAAAAATTTATCATGGAGTACAGCTAAACATAAATGTACATCAATGCATATTAAGAACTTGCTATTTTTGGCAGGAGAAGTGGTAGACATTCAAAGCTTCACAGGTTATCATATATAAAAATGCAAGAACTATAATAAATGCTTCTTGAATGAAGAACCGGATCCGGTTCTTATAAGAGGTTTATCCTATATTTGATTATTTTTTTCTGATAAAATGTGGTGTATATTCTTAGGTTCATGATAGAGAGAGATTCCTACTTTAGAACTAGTTAGGGCTCAGGAAATCACTAACATTTGTCAATATAAGCTCTAGCGTCATAAATGAAAGTGACTACACCTCTTACTTTTCTTGTCTTTCTCTTAGAAGTCACAAAAGAGTTTGTTTGCTTGGCGTTGGGGATGTGTTGCATCTCTTCCTACATCTTGTTGTGAATATGAAAACCGATCCACTGTTCAAATTGACAATATCTCATATTTGACAGTAAAAATTAATATCTTAGGTTCATAATGATTTTTTTTTTTCAAATTGGCATCTTCTCTTGTTATGGCAAAAAATTAGTATTTTAGGTTCATAATAAAGAGAGATTCCTGCTTTAGAACTGGAGATATTGCCAATTTGAAAAAAAAAATCATTATGAACCTAAGTTAATACTTCTTACATCTTAGGTTCATAATGATTTTTTTTTTTCAAATTGGCATTTTCTCTTGTTGTGGATAATATTTTTGTCATCTTGTATGACTAGTACTTGGAATTAGGGTTCTTTTTTCTACACATGAGGGGATTAACATGGCCGTTTTCTTCTTCCCTTGTTCGGTTTGCAGTGAAGGGAGCGAAGAAGTAATTGCATTGGAACGAATAAAATCCTAAGACTTGCTGGGATGTGGATAAAAAAAAATATCATTTGCACTGCATGGTTTGAGAAATTCTCATAATAAATGTACTTCACAAAAAAAAAAAAAATCATTAGCCTAACTTTTTTTTATCCAGTGAAATTTGACCCTCAACACTTTTATTGGCAAAAGCACTACTACTTAAATTAATCTTAGCCAACTTTGCGTAAAATACAATAGTGAATGTCTGTGATTCAGCACTTTTTTTGGTTATTTAGATTATCATCGTTTATTATAAATCAAAAATAATTTTAAGATAGAATATACTATTATTGATGGAATGAAATGAAGAATACATTAAAATAAGTAAATAGGAGAAATGAGTTTCATTGAAATGAGATAAGGGAGATCATTTAACAATGGCATTACCAAGTCCCAAGTCTTGGATGTGAAAAGTGGAGGGTTGCCTTAGGTAGTCGATTGCGAGCGTAAAATTTATCGGAAAATCTTGATATAAATCTATTTGATCCTTGTGTAATTGCTAGTGCGTCCCATAGAAGCGACACACTATATAGTCTGAATACAGTGAAAAGTGTGCAAAGGCCACTATACCAGAGCCCGAGTAAAGTTTCAAATTAGAAAGGCTTCTCATTTTTCAAAAGGATGTGGGTAAACATGTTAGTCCATGAAGCTAAAAATATAATGAGATCTTGGAATATCAGCCTAGAAAGAAGGCTAAGAAGATTGATAAAATATGCTTTTAACTTTGGTATTTAGGCAAGGTTCACACTACAAATGGTGTAGGTGCGTGTAATTGGAGTTTAAAAAATAAGAGTTTGAAAGATATTGTTGCAAAAATTAATAAAGGTTGAGATATAATTATAGTTCTTCATATTATTGTCAATTCAAATATTTTTATCATTATAAGCGTATGTGTTCCTCAAATAGGTTTAGATATAAGTTCTGAGAAAAATTTAGGAATGACCTAGAAAAATTAAAATATGAGATACCTCTTGAAGAAAGATTTTTTATTGGAGGATATTTAAATGGACATGTCAGTAGAGTGATAGAAGATCTTAGAAAATATTCTTGGTGGATACGAGTTTGTTGTTATTAATGAAGAAGGTGGAGCTTTATTATATTTTGCTTTAGCATATGTATTTTTTATTGCTAATAATTTGTTTAAGAAAAGAGATGAGCATATTATTACTTATAAGAATAAATCTAATAAAATACAAATTGATTATATTCTTATGAGAATAAGTGATCTTTAGGATTTTAAAGACTGTAAGGTCATTTAGAGTGACAATTTATGTATTTAACATCAAATAAAGTTTTAGATTTTAAGATGTACAACTGTAAAACAAAGGATACTAAGAATCATTTTTATAAAATTTAGTGGGGACAACTAAAAGACAAAAATATAATTATTTTTTTCAGGTTTTTGTATGTTGAAGAAGATGCAAATTCTATGGGGAATAAAGTAACAACACTATTAACTAGGTGACAAAAGAAATATTTTGAGATTCAAAAAGAAAAATTCTATAAATAAAAATAATTTGTGGTGGAATAATTATTTGTAAGAAAGGTTAAATATAAAAGTTGTGTTATAAAAATTAGTTTAAATGTAAAAGCTTAGAGAATTTGGAAAAATATATAATGGCTCATATGGAGTCTAAGATAACTATTTGTGATGCTAAAAATTCTACTTTTATGGATCTTTATATTAGATTAGGTACTAAAGTATATGAAAAATATATGTACAATTTAGCCAAAAAAAAAAGAGAAAAGAAAAGGAGATATTCAACTCAAGTAATGTGTAATAAAATAAAAATTAAAAATAATTATTTAGAAAATGATATTCAACATAGGTGAGTGAGTTATTTTGATAAAACTTTCAATGAAGTTTCTGATAATATGATTTATCTTCGTGATCTTAATATCATTAATAATAATAAAATATTTTATTTTTACCGTTGCATTAGAAAAAATTAAGATGAGGAGACATTAAAGAAAATCAAGGGTCAAAATTCTGTAGGACCTGATGATATCTCGATTGAAGTATGAAAATATTTAGAAGATTTAGGAGTTTCTTTACTTAATATACCCTTTAATGTTATGTTAAAAACTAGAAAGATGATGGGGATGAAGAGTAATTTGGTTCCCATTTTTAAGAATGAATTGGATGCACAAGAGTGTACAAATTATAGTGGAATAAAGTTGATGTGTCGTACTTCAAAATCGTGAGAGAGAGAGTAATTAAACATAGGTTAAGATGTATTACAGAGATTTCACATAATGAGTTTGAGTTTATGTTGGGTAGTTAAACTATAGAAGCTATATATTTCTTGTGAGGTTTCATGGAGAAGTACAAAATGAATAAGGAGAATCTACATTTGATTTTTATTGATTTAGAAAATGCGTATGATAAGTTCCCAAGAGATATCCTTTAGAGAGTTCTAAAAAAGAAAGGCGTTGATATGACTTATATTTAAGTCATTAATGCTATGTATACTAGAGTTGTTACATATGTTCGAATAGAATGATGGTTTACCAAATATTTTCTTTTATTAGTTATATTACATCAGGGATCACCTTTAAGCCCATGTTTTTTTACTTTAGTTATCGATGCTCTGACTGGACATTTATAGATGGATTTACCTTGTTGTATGCATTTTGTTGATGATATCCCTTTTTGTAGATAATACTTGAGAAAGAACTCAGGAAAAAATTCAAATTCTATAGGTTGACATTTGAGTCCAAAGGCCTTCGTTTTTAGTAGTAGTAGCTATTGTGACAAAGTTGTAACTATGAGTGATCATATCAGTAAAAGGTGTGAATGATTTAGATAACTTGGTTTTATTGTTCATAGTGATGGTGATACAGACGGGTCTAGTAGAATTCAAATTGGTTAGTTGAAGTGAAGGAATGCTTCAGGCCCATTGTTTATAGATAGTACCTCTTAAACTGAAAGGAAAATTTTATAATTAGTTGTGCGACCCCAAATCCTTTATGGCGCTTAACACTCAAAAGGACAAAATGGAGAAAAGTGATTCATGTAGCTGACCCAACTTAGATGGATAAATGGCTTGTTGCTTTTTTTGTTGACGATTTGTGATTTGGCACAAATCGACAATTTTAGGTAAAAAAAAAAAATAGAGATGAAACGAAGAGAATACAAATTTACAATTCAATACTTATCCAACTAAGCACTAAAAGATGTCTAGTAAATAAAGAGCAATTTTAGGATCCATCAAGAAACAATTAGTAGCATAACATCATCTGATAAAAATATCTAATCAGCTACACAACGATCATATTTAACTAATTGTTTCGTTCCAAAAGAAGGTTTATGGGCATGCATTTAAAGTTAATGAAGAGGTAATGAGCACCAACAAAATAATAATAATAATAATAATAATAATTAAGATAAAATTTCAATAGATATATAACTTAGTTAAATTATGAAACTTAATTCACAATAAATTCATAAGAAAGTTTCTAATTAACTATTAGAAGGTATGGTTATAATATGCTTTAATGTTATTAATCACATTCTAAATTCCATAAACATTTTCTTATAACGAAAAATACAATTCAATATATAGTGAGATTACAAAACTTGGACGCTAATTAAACAAGCACTTTTCATTATTTACTTTGACTTCTAATATTATTTTGATTTATTATTTTGTACTAGATTTTTAGTCATCAAAGGCTTCAAAAGTCTACTGGAAGTGGTGGGCATTTTTATAATTTAAATAATTGCACTTATTATATAAAGCATTTAAGAAATCATTTGATGGCATCAAATATTACTATGTGCTCATTAAATAATATTTAAAAATAAGGCAATAAATAAAGCAAAATAAGAAGAATAAATTTCAATCTTTTGTTAGCTGAAAGACATTAATATGTTAATAGTATGTATTATTTTTTCAATATCATATTTTCTATAAGAAGATAAATTAAATATGACAATTTTTTAATTAATTTTAATTTTATTTTAATCAAAATTCTATTTCATCATAATTCAAATTTTTTTTTAATAAAAAAAGAGATTTTTGAAATACAAAATTATCTTTTCTATATAATATAAATCTTTCATAAAAATTTTTTTAGAAAATTATTTTATAAAAATATATGAGAATTTTTTTCTTAGAAGATAGTTTTTTTAAGAAACAGCTTCCTCTTTTACATGAAAATATCGTGTTGAAGCTCCTATACCATATGTTGCACATTAAAAATATAAAAAAACAAAAATTGATTACAAAAATAGAGAATAAACCAAACAACCAAATTGTTCACCATGAAGAAAAGAGCATATATCAATAGAACAGATCTGTAAATCAAACTAATAAAAGAAAATTCAAGAGATGAGAGATCAAAAATCTCTAATTGCTGATACTGTAATGAAAGCTCCGGTCAGCACCAATTTTGATCGAAGAAGATCACCATACTTTGCACCAGAGGGCCAGCTCTAAACAACTAAGTAGGAATAAAAAGTTAATTGAAGAATCTAAAACAAAACATTATGTACCAATGTGAATTCCACTAACAATTATCAGCCCTAAATCACTTCGTAGGAAAAATCATGTAGCATCAATCTAAGATGCTATAAGAGATAAGAATAGCAAGATAAATAACGAAAGAGGAAATATCTTCCAAATCAAAACCAGGTAGCCAAACTAAAAGCATAACAAAAATGAAACAAACCCCACCATAAAAAAACAATAAACGAAACCAAAAATACCACCAAATATAAAACCAATGCACCGCTAAAATTAGGGCAATAACAAAAGAAGAACAAAAGATGAATCAACAAGTAAAAGAAAAAGAAAAGTGCTATGCTCTTACCTGACAGAAAAGCCATTAAAAATATACTTTCCATACACTAATGTTGAATTTTAATATAATGGCTAGAAAAGATGATTTTTCAACAAAAAGAAAAAGCTTGGTAAACAAGGAAAGTTCAAATGATATTTGAAAAAAAAATAGCAAAGCGGAAAAACCAAGATAAAATAGAAGTTAAAACACCAAATAACCAAATAAGATATGCAGATAAATGTAAAAACAACAAATAAACAATATAATCAAATAAAACTTACTCTCTTCCAAAATGAAGTGAACAGGTGCCATTTGAATGGAACAAAAGAAAATCAAATTTTATAAAAGGAAGATCATAGATCCCAAATCTCCATTAGCATATGTAGCAGGGAATGATCTTGCAGCATCAAATCTAATCAAAGAACACCGTCATAAACCATAATAGAAATCATATCCAAAGAGCACCAAAAGAAACAACTAATGCCACAATGAAAGTTATTTTAATAGTTGAAAATAACAAGAGGAAAAACCAATGAAAATACAAATTCCAAACCAAAAGCAAGAAACCAAACTAAAGCAAATTTATAATGGAAATAGCCCTGATAAAGTAAGCACAAAAATTGAGCTAAGATCACCCTAAGAAAGAAAGAACTTATACATACCTAAAACATGACATTAACCGAAGAAGCACAAGAGAAGAAAAAATAGGAAATAGAAAGATAATAAGATCTCAGAAAAACAAACGAGATTGAAACACATTAAAATATAGCTTCAATACTATAAATATTTTACAGCAAAAAAGGCTTTTAACATTTGGTTTAATTTTAATGTAAATACCATAAAATTAGAATATAAAACTACAAAAAAAATATTGCAAAAAAAATTACAAAAAGAAACTAAAATTTTACAAGTATCTTTAAATCCAAAAGGATCTCATTCTTAAAATTTGCACTTCCTACTCTTTTTCTTAATCATTAATGAATTTATTGAATAAGAATGTTGATAAGAATTTATTTTTCATTAAAAAATTTATTATTCCTCTCACATATATTATGCAGAGACTTGATCAACCAAAATAAGAAATTTTATAGATTTTACATGTAATGTTTTTTAGTGATAGAACATGTGAAAAAACTACATGGAAAAGTAAAAAAGAATCTTCCATTAAAATTACAATTAGTGAGATGATTGGGAGAAAAAGACATTGAAAAAATAAATGATTATGAGATTCAACATCACAGAGCATAAATACCTATAAAATTAATGGTGATATTTCTAGAAATATGAATATTATATATTTTAAGGCCACTGTGAGCAACCTTTCAACTATGAATAGCAAATTTGGAAGAAAACACCTTGAACCAAATAAATTTACACTATTTAGTATCAAGAGTTTCATATATTAAGTGATAAGAAAATTATGAGAATAATTATTTTTGCCATTTGAAAGATAAGAACAACCGTTAGAAATATGAATGTTATAAATCTCATGTATGCAATGAGAAGGGGCAAAGATATCATCATTCAAAGCCCAATAAATATTATTCATAACATCACAAAACATAATATTATTAAGATAGTTAAAACAAGAGAAAATAAAATCTCTAAATTTTTAAAATAAATAAAAAACATTAGGTCGATGAACAAAATATAAATAAAGATTACTTTTAAAACTTTATCAACATTTTCCCAAAAAAAAATGGTACAATTATTGGGGATACAACAAATTGAACCATTGAATTTTCACCATTAGTTAGATAAAACGACAATAGCTTTATAAATATTCTAAATCATGTTAGATTTATATATGGTATTGATGACATCCAAAGTAGTTAAATTTTGACCACCAACATATTTAAGTAAAATAACTTTATTTCAACCAATGACTTGCATTTTCTTATTATTACCAATATGATTGAGTAAATTATTAATCACAGTGAAATTTTTTCTAAAAGGATGCTTAGACAAAGTAGAAGAATGACACAAATAATATAAGTAACTCTAAATGGTAAATTTAAATAGATGAATTCTACTAGTCATAGAGAAAAATCTTTTGCTTCCAATTAGCAAAGCAAGAATGAAGCTTATCCATAAGAATTTGATAGTCAAAGGCAACAAGTTTAAAGGGTTACCTGATAACCCCAAAATAATTCCAAGGTAATGGTTTCAAAGAGAAACCAACAATAAAATAATCACCAAACTAGAAAAATTGATAGCATATTTAGAAATATTAACTTGAAGATAAGAATCTTTACTAAAAAACATTAGTAATAGAGACAAGATGTTTAGTAGAATCTTAATCAACTTTAGCTAAATAAGAAGATCAACAGTGTAAATCAAATGAGAAATATTATCATTGTTTCATAGAATACAAATATTCATGCCATTATCATATGATTATAAAAAGAAGAAAAGACATCCAAAATAATAGTGAAAAGATTAGGAGAAAAATGAAAACCTTGTCTAATGCTATAAGAAGAAATTGAAAGAAGTAAATTCCTCTCTAATTCTCAAAAATTATTATTTTTTTTAATTTTTTTTAGCCTCAAGAAGCATATTTCTTTTCCATCAAGTTTAAAGACTTAACCAAGTCCAACGTGGAAAATAAATTGATTTAAATTCCTCTATTTTCCACTTTCAGACCATATTCGATCTATTTATATAAAAGCAATTTTTGGGACTTAATGAACAAAATTGAATAAATATTGTTAACAGTCAAACCTGGTCTGGAAAGTCTTTATTTATCTTATATCGATCTATTTATATAAAACCAATTTTTGAGAATTCTAATTTCTACTTTCATCTTATATCGAAAATCAAGTAAAAAAATATGTCTTTACTATAAGCTAAGGGATTTTTTCGAATTACATTATATATATATATATATATATATATATATATATATATATATATATATATATATATATATATATATATATATATATATAT
>JXCR01148792.1:346900-390662 GCA_002079205.1 Phalaenopsis hybrid cultivar
GTAACTTACGGTTGCTAATGAAGTTTTCCACGGTCTAAATGAAATTATGGAACTCATTAAGTTGAGTTTAGTAAATTCATTCTTTCCCACGGTCTAAATGAAATTATGAAACTCATTAAGTTGAGTTTAGTAAGTTCATTTGGGTTTTTCCACGGTATAAATGAAATTATAGAACTCATTAAGTTGAGTTTAGTAAGTTCATTTGGACTAAGCGGTCTAAATGAAATTATGGAACTCATTAAGTTGAGTTTAGTAAATTCATTTGGACTAAGTGTAACGAGGCTTCCCAAGGTCTAAATGAAATTATGGAACTCATTAAGTTGAGTTTAGTAAATTCATTTGGACTAAGTGATGTCTAAATGAAATTATGGAACTCATTAAGTTGAGTTTAGTAAATTCATTTGGATTAAGTGATCCACGGTCTAGATGAAATTATGGAACTCATTAAGTTGAGTTTAGTAAATTCATTTGGACTAAGTGATTCCAATGAAAAATAGTAGTACCGGGACGATGGAACCGTGGGATCTTGACCGGTGTCACTTTAATAAACTTTAATATGCCCATAATAAAATTCAATAGTGGTGCCGGGACGATGGAACCGTGGGATCTTGACCGGTGTCGCTTTAATCAACTTGTAGTGGTGCCGGGACGATGGAACCGTGGGATCTTGACCGGTGTCGTTCTAATCAACTTTAATACTATGGAACTCATTAAGTTGAGTTTAGTAAATTCATTTGGACTAAGTGATTCCAATAAAAAATATGGAACTCATTAAGTTGAGTTTAGTAAATTCATTTGGACTAAGTGATTCCAATAGAAAATATTAGTGCCGGGACGACGAAACCGTGGGATCTTGACCGGTGTCACTTTAATAAACTTTAATATGAGGTGCCGGGACGATGGAACCGTGGGATCTTGACCGGTGTCGCTCTAATCAACTTTAATATGCCCTCGGAGGAGGTAACCTACGGTTGCTAACGAGTTTTCCCACGGTCTAAATGAAATTATAGAACTCATTAAGTTGAGTTTAGTAAATTCATTTGGACTAAGTGAATCCAATAGAAAATAGTGGGTGTCGGAACGAGGGTTTAGTAAGTTCATTTGGACTAAGTGAATCCAATAGAAAATAGTGATACCGGAACGAGGGAGCCGTAGGATCCTAACTGGTGTCGCTCTAATCAACTTTAATATGACCTCATAAAATTTAAAGATGCGTTTGATAAGTTCATTTGGACTAAGTGAATCCAATAGAAAATAGTGATGCCGGAACGAGGGATGGTGTCGCTCTAATCAACTTTAACATGCCTCCATAAAATTTAAAGAACTTCAATCATAAGGCCAGAACTCATTAAGTTGAGTTTAGTAAATTCATTTGGACTAAGTGAATCCAATCGAAAATAGTGGTCCTCGGAGGAGGTAACCTACGGTTGCTAACGAGGCTTCCCACGGTCTAAATGAAATTATGGTCCTCGGAGGAGGTAACCTACGGTGAGGCTTCTCACGATTTAAAAAAATTATGGAACTCATTAAGTTGGGTTTGATAAGTTCATTTGGACTAAGTGAATCTCTAAATGGGAAGATCAGGAACCCCTCGGAGGAGGTAACCTACGGTTGCTAACGAGGCTTCCCACGGTCTAAATGTCGGAGGAGGTAACCTACGGTTGCTAACGAGGCTTCCCACGGTCTAAATGAAATTATGGGGAGGAGGTAACCTACATTGCTAATGAAGTTTCCCACGGTCTAAATGAAATTATGGAACTCATTAAGTTGAGTTTAGTAACGAGGTGTGATTCCAATGAAAAATAGTAGTACCGGGACGATGGAACCGTGGGATCTTGACCGGTGTCACTTTAATAAACTTTAATATGCCCATAATAAAATTCAATAGTGGTGCCGGGACGATGGAACCGTGGGATCTTGACCGGTGTCGCTTTAATCAACTTGTAGTGGTGCCGGGACGATGGAACCGTGGGATCTTGACCGGTGTCGTTCTAATCAACTTTAATACTATGGAACTCATTAAGTTGAGTTTAGTAAATTCATTTGGACTAAGTGATTCCAATAAAAAATATGGAACTCATTAAGTTGAGTTTAGTAAATTCATTTGGACTAAGTGATTCCAATAGAAAATATTAGTGCCGGGACGACGAAACCGTGGGATCTTGACCGGTGTCACTTTAATAAACTTTAATATGGCTACCGGGACGACGGAACCGTGGGATCTTGACCGGTGTCGCTTTAATCAACTTTAATATGCCCGTGCCGGGACGATGGAACCGTGGGATCTTGACCGGTGTCACTTTAATATGCCCATAATAAAATTTAAAGAACTTTAACTATAGGGGCTGGAACGATGGAACCGTGGGATCTTGACCGGTGTCGCTATAATCAACTTCAACTAAGTTAATAAAGGATGACGGAACATGGGATCTTGACCGGTGTCACTTTAATCAACTTTAATATGCCCATAATAAAATTTAAAAAGAACTTCGGGATCTTGACCGGTGTCGCTTTAATCAACTTTAATATGCCCATAATAAAATTAAAAGAACTTAGATCTTGACCGATGTCGCTTTAATCAACTTTAATATGCCCATAATAAAATTTAAAGAACTTTGATCTTGACCGGTGTCGCTTTAATCAACTTTAATATGCCCATAATAAAATTTTAAAAAAGCTTTAACCATAGGGTCACCTGATTTGACATTATGACCTAAAGAACTTGAACTCCGCTACAATGAGGATCTCGGAGCTTACATGGTTGGCAGCCCAGATATCTTCAACAGCAAGAGAATCTATACTCATACACCTCTTCCTTAGCTTTAAAACAACAAAACCATAGGAATTCGAGGTTGTTTGCCTAGTGCAACATAAATCCTCAAANCTTATCATAACTGATGGGGGAAGTCATTTTAGAAATGCCATAGTGGAGAAATTATTAAAGAAATATCATATAAATCATAAAATTGTTACTGCTTAGCATCCTCAAACAAGTGTTTTGACTGAATTATTTAATCAAGAAATTAAAAGAATTATGAAAAAATCTGTGAATCCAACAAAAATGGATTGGTCAGTCAAACTTGACTATGCTTTGTGGGCTTATAGGACTGCATACAATACTCCTATAGGAATGTCCCAATATAGGCTAATATTTGAGAAAGCTTGTCACTTACCAGTTGAACTTGAGCATAAAGCATATTGGGCGATTAAAGAGTTCAATTATAATTTGAAAGATGCCAGTGAGAAAAGATTATGTAATTAAATGAGCTTGAAGAGATAAGGAATGAATCGTACGAGAGTGCTAAGATTTACAAAGAAAATATGAAGATGTGGCATGATCGAAGGATTCTTATTAAAAATTTTCAGCCAAGCCAACAAGTGTTGCTATATAATGCAAGTTTAAGATTATTTCCATGCAAACTTAAGTCCTGGTGGATGGGCCCATTTATTGTGATAAAGCTTATCCTTATGGAGCTGTGGATATTAAAGATACTAAAACTGTGAAAGTATTTAAAGTGAATGATCATAGACTAAAACCATATTTAGTAGGGGATCAACATAAATTTAACGATCGAATGATGTTGGGTCAACTAGAATAAGCACTGGTTACGTCGGGGTGACGACGTTAAACCAAACGCTTTGTGGGAGGAAATCCATAGTCATCAGTGTGTTTTACTTTGAATGTTGTTTGTGTGAGATTAAGAAAATTTGGGGTAGTATTTTTAAGACTATTATATGTTAATATTGATTTTAAGAATTTATTTAGTGATCTTGACATGTTAAAATGAGAATTTAGACGTTAAGTGGACTGGTGCAAAATTAAGCACTAGCGCTAAGGAGCCAATGTTTGGCGCTTAAGCACGGGAGTTAAAAACCATGTGCGAAATTTGGATTATAAAAGGTTTAACCATCAAGTGGTTCACTAAAACATGCCAAGACAGTTTTAGGACGTGCCTAGGAGTTACTAGAGGGATTTAGGTCTATAAATAGAAGGGTTTAGTGAAGGAATTTCACTTTAGATCATTTTCAGCCCTAAAGTCTAAGAGAGAGAGAGATTTTGAGAAGATGTCTTCATGGGAGATGGATTTGAAGAAAAAGGAAGAGATCATGAGGAAGATATTCATTATTCAAAGTTCACAAGAGAAGTATAACGGTTTTTTAGTCGTTAGTATTGAAGGAATATAGGAAAAGATCAACAAAATTGAGACTATCATGGCCTTACTTGAGACAAAGGTGATAGAGATTCATGCACATCTAGAGCATATTGGATCGCAATTGAAAATGCAATTTAGCCATACTAGTTATATAGTGGAAGCAAATAAGGAGATGTATCTTAAACAAAAATGGATAGAAGAAGATAGTATAAGAGCTCATCACCATCGTTCGTTTTATCAACTTTATATTCCGATTGACCCAGGAGAGACTAATGAAAGACCGGAGTTTGTCCCAAGAAATGAAGAATGGAACTAAGTTTTGTGTTAAATTTTGTTTGTTAGGAGTCATTGTTTAATGTGTTAAGTGTTAAATACTATTTTTGGAGTTTATGTTAGTTTGTTTAGTGTTTGTATTTAGAAAGATTTTCTCATCGGAGACTATTTGGAGTGAGAATTAAGTGTTATATGTATTTATACTCGTTTGTGAATGAATGTATATGTTTGTTTTTGTGAAAATTTATGTATTTCTTAGCCTCAAATTGAATTAGTTATAGTGGAGAATTTTGAGAAAAAGGAGAGTTAAGGGAGAGGAAAATAGTCATTTAAGTGTTATGAGACCATTTAGGGGTGGTATACTTAGGCCTATACTGCATTTTACTTAAGTTCAAAAATATCAAAAATCATGCAATGGTGCATAAGCGCCACATTCTCGCGCTTAAGCACGACGTAACCCGAGAGACAGGCGCCTAAGCGCCACTTATCCGCGCTTAAGCGCCAGTTCACGAAAACCGGTTTGCGAACAGTTAAAAGTGAAAAATAACCTTAAAAATTGCCATTTTTAATCTTGATGTCACCTTCAACCTCTCGAGTTCACAATTTGGAAGTCTAGGGCAAGCCATTTTGTGAATATTTTTTGGTTGAATTGAGAAAAATTTGCTAGATTTGGATTTCATGAGGTAAGAGCTTCACTTTTATGTAAAAATTTTGAATTTTCACCATGTAATGTGAGTACATTTGAAAGAACCCAATTTGGTCTTGGAGTTTAAGAACTAAAGCGAGCGTTAGCCTTTAGGGGAATGGAAGTGAGAGCTCTGGAGTGAGAGACAGTATCCTCCTAGCCTAACCACAAATTTATGGACTAAACCTGAGATTAGCCAATGATTTTCTATAACACTGAATCATGGTAGAGAATTAAAATTGCTCATATTTGGCAAATACAATATTTAATGTATCTCATTCCTTTACATTATCCAATTCGCTACATAAGAAGAGTAGTTTTTAACATCTTAAAATTCTTCAAACCAACTCATCCAGAAAGGGTTATCTTTAGAATTAATATTTACATTTAGGAATAGTTACTATCTTTACTTTTAACATTCGCCTTTAAGAGTAGTTACTAAATAAAAATTTTAATGGACATTCCAAACTAAGGACTAATAGTAGTAGTCTGGAATTTGACTAAAGAAATCTTTCCTCGCTTCCTCGTGGGATCGATATTCAGGGCTTAATCAAAAAGTTTTATATTACTTAAAGCGATATGTGCATTTGCATAGAACCCATATTGTGTTAACTATTTGCTATATTTTATACCATTTCAATTTTGCATATTAACTATTTAATATAAATTGGGTCAAGTTATTGGTCATATTTTTTAAAATTAAATTACTGCGTAATTTCAGGATGGGTCAAGTTTTTGGCACTGTACCAGGGAATTAAATTGACATAAAACACGTAGAAAAACAACACACACTAGGGGCGCATCAAGTTTTTGGCGTCGTTGCCGGGGAAGCTTCGGTAAGAACTTTAAGAGAATTTTAGTTGAAATAATTAGGCTTAGAGTTGGAAAACTATAGTGTCATAAAAACTATTTTTGTGTGTAATTTTTTGTTTGTTTGAAAAAGTGTTGTGAAAAGAAAAAAAAACTATTTGTGTCAAAAAACAAGGTGTTTGTGAAAATGTTTTGTTGTGTTAAATAAATTTTTTATTTTATTTATTTAATTGTTAATGCATTGTTTGTTGTGTTGCGTATGCAAAATAAAGGATTTGCAGGACTTTTGCCTTATGAACCTGAGTTAGAAAAAAGGTGAAACCAAAAAACAGGAAGGACTTGAAGAACTAGAAATGGAAATGAAAAATATTCAAAATAATTTGGAAAATCATCATAAATCTTTGAGAGATTATATAAATGCTAAGACAAATGAAATTCACTCTAGTATACAAACCCCTATCGTAGAAGCTGACTCATTTGAAATAAATCCAAATATTATCCAACTGGCGCAGAGCAATTGGTTTGGGGGAACTTCTTCGGAGGATCCCTATTTACACCTATCCAAATTTCTAGAAATTTGTGCTACATTTCATTATAATGGCTTGTGAGACGATGTTGTTAGACTGAGGCTTTTTCCTTTCTCACTAAGGGATAAGACTAAATTGTGGTTATACTCATTAGCACCTGACTCTGTTAAGAATTGGGAGGAGTTAACTCAGAAATTCCTAGCTAAGTATTTTTCATTTTCAAGGACTATTAAACTTAGAAATAGTATTATCTCATTTTGTCAGTATGAAGGGGAATCATTATACGAAGCTTGAGAAAGATTTAAGGAACTCTTAAGAAAGTGTCCACACCATGCTCTTCCTGATTGGTTAATCATTCAAACTTTTTACAATGGGTTAGTAGAATCCCTTAGGTTTACAATTGACGCTACCGCTGATGGATCATTAATGTCAAAATAATTTAATAAAGCATACGCGTTTATTGAAGAAATGACTACAAATGAATTTCAATGGCCCTCTACAAGGTTAAATCCTAAAAATGTAGCTAGTGTTCATGATACAGATGCGATTACAATTCTTGCATCTCAGGTTGCTGCAATATCAAGGAAGTTGGACCAATTTGGAATGAACCAGACTTAATTTACTCCAGTGAGGAAAGTTCATTAGGGCATATGATTGACTCTAACTTATCATATGAGACTTTAAATACCATAAACAACTCGTATTCTAACTTTTACAACCCAAATTGGAAGGATCATCCTAATTTTAACTGGAATCACACTACTTGGGGTGGAAACCAATAATGGAAAAATAATAGCACAAATCCTAATGGAAGTTGGAATAAACAGGAAGAATTTCCTAAGAAATTAGAAAAACCTATTTCCTCAACTAAGATAAATATAAAAAGACCACCTCCACCATTTACTCAGTACCAAGGGGAAGAATTAGAAGATAACTTGAAACAGAAGTGTAATCTAGTAGAATTTGATCTAGAATCTGAATTATCTAAAGATAATCTGATCCAAAATTTTGGAGATCATGAAGTATATTATAAAGATCCATTTCTTATAAAATTTAAGGATGATATTAATATAAAAATTAATAAAATTAATAAGAGAATAGTGGATCTAGAAAGAAATATGAGGAACAAGGATATGAATCAATCTAAAAAGGAGGAGCTAAAAGGAAAACTTAAATTTGAGGACTTTGTAAGAATCTTTAGATCTGGAAAAGATTGGGTGATTGATCAAAGATTACTTAAATGGAATTTTGATCCAGGTGGAATCATTTGTCAAGCTAACAATATTAAACAAAGCACTTTATGGGAGGCAACCCATAGTTATCAGTGTAATTTGATTTAATGTTCTTGAGAGTTATGATTGTTAGTGTTGTATTGTGTTTGGTTTAGTGTGGATTGATCAATTTGCTTGATGTTTGGTAGATTTTTTTATTGTTAGTGGTTTGATTTGCTTTTTGTGTGTAATGAGGGAAGTGATTTCTTAACTTCTTATTATAGTTAGACTTGTATGTTCTTGTGTAGTAGTTGGATTGATGAGTCCACTATAACTCGGATCTCACCTGGACTTGAGTTTTACAAGAGACATCATGAATTTTAACAATGACAGTTCCATCTAAATTTTGTTACTTCTTTTCTCTAACTTTGTTTTCATTTGATAGGAGTCGCGAACCTATTTGATGAGTACCTTATGTATGATCTTACACTATCCTTATAACTGCTAGATGTGCTTAATTATTGGGATATGGTGATGCCTGGTGTTGGTGCTCGAGAACTAGTATATCAGGGATAATCCTATCTTTGGGATTAGAATCAATAAAATCATTTATAAGTACCTAATATATTTGTGTAGTGATTCCGTTAGAAATTGGAAGTAAGTCTGTGAGATGTGATGAATTAAAGGAAGAATTGACCTCATTTATTATGTATGTTTGTGTTTGTGTTACAATAATATATAGGACTTGAAAAACATTTTTATATTACTATGTTGATACCTGTTATGCTAGTTAGAATTTTATTTAATTAAATTCATTCTGACATGTTTAGTTTAGATTTACTTTCTATTACATATTTTCTATCTTGATAAATAATTATAGATATTTTTTATAGACATTTGTGGTAGATAGAAATTCTAAACTATTTTTTTCCTACTTATATTTTCTACACTAAATGTTATACAAGTTAAAAATTAAGTTTGGGGGTTGGAAGAAAAATAGATTTTAAAGCTAAGTATACTTCCNTGATAGAAATTCTAAACTATTTTTTTCCTACTTATATTTTCTACACCAAATGTTATACAAGTTAAAAATTAAGTTTGGGGGTTGGAAGAAAAATAGATTTTAAAGCTAAGTATACTTCCTTCTAGTTTAGTATTATTGCACACATGTTTTAGGCTAGATTTACTTTCTCTTACAGTCATTATATCCTGATTATAAATGTATATGAATTTGATAGGATGTTGTAGTAGTTAGTAGTTTCAACTTTTACTTTTTCTTCCTGCTACATTTTATGGAATTTATTGCAATATATTTAAAAATTTAAGTTTGGGGGGAAGAAAATTTTCTTTAAAAGAATGAAACTAAATTTTATTTGTCCTCAATTAGCTATATTTTAAAAATTTAATCTAACATGACCTTTAGTATTAGAGGCTAACTTTTGATAACTATATTTGTGTTCTAAATATATAGTAGACTTAAGTAAAAGTTTTCAATAATGAAAGTTGATTCTAGAGTTAAGATATTTGGTACGATAGAAAAAGACTATGCTTTTTCTATTTAAAGTAAAGGAAATTGTATTTTTGAAGTATTAAGAATCTTAGAGTTTCATGTAAGAAGAAAATAAAGAGGTTTTACGAAAAATCTTAAAAGCTAATATGAATTTATAAAGTGAAGGAATGCGAAAAGTTTTTAACTTTAAGAAGAAAATAGTGAAGTTCAAAATTATTAAAGGCTATTCAGATATAGTAATTCTCACATGAAAAATGACAAAAAAGAAAGGATTAAAAATGATCCTAAAAGAAAAAAAAAAGAAAAAGAAAGAAAAAGAAAAGAAAATTATGTGAGGAGATGCCTAATCAAAAATTGGCTTCACTTGAATCAACTTGAGGAAGAAGGCTTTATTACATTTTCTAAACTTGTATTTGAGTATTAGTATCCTTATTAATAAAGTTCTCATGAAGTTCTTTTTCATATGGATATTCTAAGTGACTTTAATATGACAAATTGCAATTCTTCTTGAAATGAATAGCGAATCAAAAATCTTAGACTTGACTACTAGATGTTCTTATACTTTTAGTTTTGAATTAAGTTGTTAAAAATTTTTCTTAAGTTTTGCTATTATATTTAGTAGACCAAATTATAGAAATTTAGAAGCTAAAATCTCTACCATTAGTCGTAACTTTTATGTAGTAAATGTATTACTTGAGGACAAGTAACAGTTAAGTTTGGGAATTTTGATACATCTAAAAAATGACTACTTCTTCATATATATATTTTATGCTCAATTTTATTGATTTTTAATGTTATTACACTTTAAATGAAGTTATTTTGCATATTTTTGGTTTCAGGGACAAGAAATGGAGTTTTGGAGAAAAANGTCTAAAAAATGACAACTTTTTCATATATATATTTTATGCTCAATTTTATTTATTTTTAATGATATTACACTTTAAATGAAGTTATTTTGCATATTTTTGGTTTCAGGGACAAGAAATGGAGTTTTGGAGAAAAAGAAGCAAAAATGGTGCAATTTGGAGCAAAAACGAGCAAGAAAGAAAATTCTGTCCTGACACATTTCGATATGTCTTTCTATGCTTAATCTCTTTTACACTTCTCACATATTTTAGAATGAAATTACACTTTAAAGGAAGGTGATTTTTATGNATTTTGTAAACACTTATTTAGTGGATTTGTTTTTAAGTAATGAATTTTTTATTGTGTTTTCTTCGTGCTTTGTGATGTGTTTCTCTTATTCTTTCTTCTTTTTTTTTGGAAATAGTGGCATGAGAAGATTATGATGTTATTTTCCTTTTACTTTTCTCTTAAAATGAGTAGGATTCATGTTCAGGATATTGTGATGCATGCTTGAAGAAGTTTTAATTATAAATGTGATGGTTTTTACTTACACTTCATTTACATTACAATAAGAGCCCGTTGTAGTGTTAAAATTCATTGTAATTGCATTAAGACCCGAGATGCTGGTGTAATTGTCAATAAAGTGGAACCATAATCAAATTCCATGGATGGTGAAGTTCATGGGGATTGAGTGCAGGTAAATAGAGAAATATATATATTGTTGGGCGTAGAATTGGAGATTTTAGGGTGACAGACTAAAATCCTCAATTTGGTCTTAGAGTTTAAGAACTAAAGCAAGTGTTTGTCTTCAGGGGAAGGGAAGTGGGAGCTCTAGAGTGAGAGCCAGTATCCTCCCAGCCAAACCACAGATTTAGGGACTAAACATGAGATTAGCCAATGATTTTCTATAACACTTAATCAGGGTAGATAATTAAAATTGCTTCTATTTGGCACATATAATATTTAAAGTATCTCATTCCTTTATATTATTCAATTTGCTACATAATAAGACTAGTTTTTAACATCTTAAAATTCTTCAAACCAACTCATCCAGAAAGGGTTGTCTTTAGAATTAATATTTACATTTAAGAATAGTTACTATCCTTACTTTTAACATTCGCATTTAAGATTAGTTGTTAGATAAAACATCATTTTAATCAACATTCCAAACTAAGGACTAATAGTAGTAGACTCGAATTTGACTAAAGAAATCTTTCCTCGCTTCCTCGTGGGATTAATATTCGGGGCTTAAGCAGAAAGTCCTATATTACTTGAAGCGATATGTGCACTTGCGTAGAACGCATAGTGTGTGAACTATTTACTATATTTTATAACATTTCAATTTTGCACATTAACTACTTAATATAAATTGGGTCAAGTTATTGGCCATATTTTTTAAAACTAAATTACTGCGTAATTTCGGGATGGGTCAAGTTTTTTGCACTGTACTAAGAATTTAAATTGACATAAAACACGCAGAAAAATAATACACGCTAGGGGTGCATCATGCATTCTTACTCTTAGGTGGTTTGAGGTATATTTTGTTATTAATTATCAATTACTTTATCCTATGGCACCTACGTAGTCTAAGGGTGTTGCAGGTTAGTTGTTTAATTTGTCATAGTCCTTAGCACAACTAAAGGTACCTAATAATCTAACCTAAGCTACTAAACTAAAGTATTCTAGGGGATGTGTGATCCTATGTTTTATTTTTAAGTTGTCTAACCTAAGGTTCACATTTGATCTACATATTGGTGGTTTCTGTTATTTAAGTTGGTGAGATTTAGATTTATTTGAGGGGTTTGATCTTTAACTAATGATTTGGTCCAACTCCTAGCTTGTCAGTTGACCAAAAAATCAAGGTGCTCTATGTTTAAATTTTTGTATTTGTTTTCTACCTTAAGTTAGAGTTCATCAGTTGCTTTCCTCCTGAATTTTATTTCTAGTTTTGGTTTGCTATTCTATGTTATAGATCGCATGACCAAAAAGGTAGCTTATATATATATATATATATATATATTGCCACAAATCTACAACAACTTGTCAATCATTATATGAATTTAAAATGGCCACGACATTCTCTTTTAAAGCCTTCCATCTCCTTTTTTTTGTTTGGGGGGTTATGCATATCTTTATTCAAACTGATGATATCCTCAAACTCAAAGGTCTTATAGGCCCATCTATTTGTTTGTTATGTAGAAAGGAGGAGGAGTCATTATTTCATATCTTCTGCACTTGTAAAGTAACCAGTGAGATTTAACACCATCTTGTGAATTTAATGAGCGTAGGGGCATTTGTTGGAAGGCTCTCTACTATCCAATGCTAGTGGAATAATTGAGCTTATGTTCCCATCCTATCATTAGACTCTTGCCCATTGTGGAATTTTGGTTTATTTGGATGACATGAAATAATATCAAGCACGGTGCTTCTGCTTAAACTATTTTATTTTCCTCCTTAGTTTTCCTCATCCTCAAATACCTCCAAAAGATGGTTTCTTTTATGAGGATCAATGAAAGCTTTTTGTACATNTCCCATTGTGGAATTTTGGTTTATTTGGATGACATGAACTAATATCAAGCACGGTGCTTCTGCTTAAACTATTTTATTTTCCTCAGTTTTCCTCATCCTCAAATACCTCCAAAAGATGGTTTCTTTTATGAGGATCAATGAAAGCTTTTTGTACATTGTGCTTCCCCTTAGGTTCACTCATTTTGGACCTTCCTCTCCATTTAGGAAGCAAGTACAACTTATTGGGTGGGATATTCCTCCGACTGGTTGGGTCATGATCAATATTGATTGAAGTTTCTCCCCCTCATTTGCTAGTGTGGTGGGAGTCATTAGGAATCATGTTAGTAAGGTTCTACTCTTCTTTGCTTCTCCATGTATTGCTATCTCTCCATCTCAGGCCGAAGCCCATGCTTTGACAATAGCCCTTAGATTGGCTCTATCCCTTCCATGGAGGAAAATCATTGTTGAAATGAACTCACTTAGTCTCTGACAAAGTTTTATGGGCATTTCTCCTCCTCATTGGCAAATCCACATCCACCTCAAAATAGATGGTCTTCCTCTCTCCGGGGATCAATATTCAGTGGTGCTTTACTTATAGAGAAGGAAAATACCTTGTTGATTGGTTGGCCAAGCTTGGCTTAAGTTATATAGGTGTAACTCTGCAAAATGTTTGTCCCTATCCTCTTCATTTTTTTCTTAATGGGGACTTGGTCGACCTTACATATATGAGGTCCCTGATCCCTCTTGATACTTCTATTATGCAAAGTATAACAATAATTCAGATTATATTTCACTAATAGTTTCTTATTTTACAACAAAACCAAAAACTTGATCCTGAAGAAGAATAAGAATTTCACTTTTAATTTATATATNAATACTTCTATTATGCAAAGTATAACAATAATTCAGATTATATTTCACTAATAGTTCCTTATTTTACAATAAAACCAAAAACTTGATCCTGAAGAAGAATAAGAATTTCACTTTTAATTTATATATATTGGGATACTACACAAGTATACGTATTATTATCAAGTAATATAGGACTTTTTGATTAAGACCTGAATATTGAACCCACAGGGAATTTATACAATATGCATTTTTAGAAAACTATTTTTAAAAAGACAATTAATTAAATTTAATATATTTTGCTGTAATAAAAATTTAAATATTTTTGGTATTTTTGATATTTTGACAAAATAGTAACAACTTAAAAAGGTAACTAGAGTTTTGTCGATGAAATGCACTTAATAAGAAAATATCTTTCTTCTTATCATGAATCAGTAATAAGTATAGAAATTTTGTTGTGGAGTTATGCAAACTGTTTTGTGCCAAATAGGAACAATAATATTTTTTACCCTTACTATAGTTGCTATAAAGAACATTGGCTAATTTAAAATTTGAATAGTTCTGAAGACCAACTAGGTAGAGAAGATACTACCTCTCACTCTATAGTTCCCTTGATTCCCTCCACTTGGGGGCTGACATTCTCTTATCAGAACCTAAAACAATAAACTAAGTTGGGGGCTTTAACCTGTCACTTTAAAGTCCTCTAACTCTACTCCCTTCAATGAATATTTTCCTATTTATTTGCACTCAATCATATGAACTACATTCTCATTCATACAACCTCATGTGATTCTTTCCAATTGTTGACTGAGACAATACCAGCCCGGTTCTTGCATGTTCTCACAATAAATTTTAACATCTTGATTGGATAAATCAAGAAGTAAATGAAGTGCATGGATTTAAATCATCACAACTTCTTCCAACTTTAAAGATCAATACTCTCCACAAATTCCATCCACAACATAATTACTTATCACTTTAAGAAGAAAGATAAAGAAAACTACTCAGAATCCATGGAGAAAATAAAATCACACTTTTCTTTAAAAGAAGAAATCATTGTCAAACCAACAACAAGTCTCAATTAAAACCAAAGAAGTCTCAAAACAAAAAGATAAAAACTTATCTCAAGTTTTCCACCAAACTTCTTAAGTTCTTTTAAATCTCTTCTCTTTACAATCACTCAAAATAAACTAACAAAAAGGATAAAATAAAAGTAAAAGTGGTGCNCCTGAAGTTCTTTTAAATCTCTTCTCTTTACAATCACTCAAAATAAACTAACAAAAAAGATAAAATAAAAGTAAAAGTGGTGCATGAAAATATCTCTGAACTAACTCCCAAATGATGAACTTTCAAAACTTTCCAAGATTTTCAGGACTCCTTTCAAAGTCCTCTCTTCTTTCTTTTATAGTTTTCCAAGAGATGCCTAGAAAACTCTTCAAAATATGTCTAGATTTGATGGATTTCCCCAAGAAATACTTCCTTTCATGATAATTTTCGTCCATGGTGGTTATAACCACCTATTAAGCCAATGGGTGCGTCAAAAATCTCTTTAAAATTCTCAAAAACCAACTGTACTCGTCTAGTAATTGCCACTGGCGCTTAAGCGCGTGACCTCTGGTGCTTAGGCGTTACCTTCTTTATTTAACCAGCGTTTAAGCGCCGGATCTGGCGCTTGGGCGCTAAAACTCATTTGCACATTTTTTACATTTTTGCTCCAAATTTGANTGAAAACTCTTCAAAATATGTCTAGATTCGATGGATTTCCCCAAGAAATGCATCCTTTCATGATAATTTTTGTCCATGGTAGTTATAACCATCTATTAAGCCAATGGGTGCGTCAAAAATCTCTTTAAAATTCTCAAAAACCAACTTTACTCGTCTAGTGATTGCCACTGGCGCTTAAGCGCGTGACCTCTGGTGCTTAGGCGTGACCTTCTTTATTTAACCGGCGCTTAAGCGCCGGATCTGGCGCTTGGGCGCTAAAACTCATTTGCACATTTTTTACATTTTTGCTCCAAATTTGATCATTTTTCACTCCTTTAAGCATTTTTCACTCTTTTTACATGTATTTGCAAGAAAAACACAAAAATACATTCCATTAAAACGCAATGTCTCAATAATAGGTATAAAAATGTGTCTAAAAATACTATATATTTTAGGTGTATCAAAATCCCCCAAACGTTTTCAAGTGACACTTCAATCTTTAAAAATCAAATATGTATGATATGTATATGAATTTCTTTAGGAGTTACTAAAATTTAGATTTAGAAATATTTTTAAAAACTACATATGTATGATATGTATATGAGTTTCTTTAGGAGTTACTAAAATTTAGATTTAGAAAAATAGTAGTCTAATTTAGAAAAAATATTCAGTAAATGAGACCAACTTAAAGTTTAGAAATTCTTAAGTTAAGAAAGATGAAAATTTTGATGTAGAAATATAGTAGTCCAATTTAGAAAAAATATTAGTAAATGAGACCAACTTAAAGTTTAGAAATTTTTAATGTTAAGAAATATGATTATGAGTTTTTATCTAATTCAGAAATGTATTGTATATTTTCCAAATTTAGAATTTAGTTCTTTTATTATCTCCACTTAAAAAATTTTTAGTAAAAATAATTTTANATTCCATTAAAGCGCAATGTCTCAATATTAGGTATAAAAATGTGTATAAAAATACTATATATTTTAGGTGTAGCAAAATCCCCCAAACTTAAAATGTTACTTGTCCTCAAGTGACACTTCAATTTTTAAAAACTACATATGTATGATATGTATATGAGTTTTTTTAGGAGTTACTAAAATTTAGATTTAGAAAAATAGTAGTCTAATTTAGAAAAAATATTCAGTAAATGAGACCAACTTAAAGTTTAGAAATTCTTAAAGTTAAGAAAGATGAAAATATGAGTTTTTATCTAATTCAGAAATGTATTATATATTTTCCAAATTTAGAATTTAGTTCTTTTATTATCTCCACTTAAAAAATTTTTAGTAAAAATAATTTTACTTACTATATTATATATATAAGCTTAAGAGTTTCTCAAGTCTTATATTTTAGAAAGATCAAATGTAGAACCAATTTTTGATTAGGCACTAATCCTCAAACTTCTCCTTCCTAATTTTTTTCTCTTTTCCTTTTTCTTTTTCTTTTTTATTTTCTTGTTCTTTTCTTTCTTTTTTTTTATTTTTTTATTTTCAGGCAAGGATTATTATATCTGGATAGGCCTTTAATGATTTTGAATTCCACTTCTCNTCTCTTTTCCTTTTTCTTTTTCTTTTTCTTTTCTTGTTCTTTTCTTTCTTTTTTTTATTTATTTTTTTATTTTCAGGCAAGGATTATTATATCTGGATAGGCCTTTAATGATTTTGAATTCCACTTCTCNACACTAATCCTGAAGCTTCTCCTCCCTTATATTTCTTTTCTTTTATTTTTCTTTTTTTTTCTTTTTTTTCTTTTCTTTTCTTTTTCTTTTTCTTCTTCTTTTCTTTTTCTTTTTCAGGCAAGGATTACTATATCTGGATAGGCCTTTAATGATTTTGAATTACACTTCTCCTTTCCTAAAGTAAAACCTTAATATAAAACTTTTACTTGTAGATATAATAATAGTTTTGAATATCATTTTAATAAAAGAAATTTAAGTATTAAAAATAAAAGTCTAAATTATCTAAATTTTTCAAAAATACAATTTTTCTTACTAAAGATAATCACTTATATTAATCATTTTCTATGCTAAAAATTTTTAACTTCAAGTTTTTCTTCATTACTTAAAATTTTAACTAGATTTTCTTACTCATTTCTAAAATCAAATTCCTAATAAAACTTCAAAAAATTTTAACTAAATTTTCTTACACATTTCTAAAATCAAATTTTACTTCCCTAATATAACTTCATATACATACCTTACTCATTTCTAAAATCAAATTTTACTTCCCTAATATAACTTCATATACATGATCATTTTTTCTTTTAAAATCAAATTCACTTGTAGTACATTTGAGAACAAAGTTTTTTTTTAATATTTTTCATCCCCCCAAACTTAAATTTTTAACACATTAAATAGTTTAGCATCAGTTTTTTAATATTTTTCATCCCCCCAAACTTAAATTTTTAACACATTAAATAGTTTAGCATCAGCTTCATATACATAATCAATTTTTTTTTCTTTTCAAATCAAATTCACTTGTAGCACATTTGAGAACAAATAAAATTCCATTTTGAAAATGTTTTTCATCCCCCCAAACTTATAATTTTTTAACAGTTTAAACAGTTTAACGTCAGATAATTATATAGGCAAGAAATAAAAATTGAAATAATATGCTAACATAAATTTTAACATCCTAATTATACAAGTATAAAACTAAAGACAGGAGTAAAATTAATTTTTTTGATCAAATTTTCTAACATTTTATTTTAGTTTAACATGTGGAGATTCAAATAGACTTCTTAAACAGTGTGTATAAAAACAAATAACACACTAACATGATAAAAGAAAAATACAGGACATCAGTTTCTGAATTTCAAGTTCAAGATCTAAGCTAGCAAGACTTTCTACTTTATAACAGATATGAAATTAAGTTAAGTTCTAGACTAACTAAATCACAGTACTAAACACAGAACAACAACTACTACCCTTAAATTTAAAAATAAAATGAAATACTATCTAACACAACAATCATAACGAAAACAAAAACATAAAAATTTAAAACACAACATAAATCATAGTCCAAAACAACACACAGATGCAAATGTAGCAAGCTCNTATTTTCTACTTTATAACAGATATGAAATTAAGTTAAGTTCTAAACTAACTAAATCACATCACTAAACACAAAACAATAGTTACTACCCTAAAATTAAAAAATAAAATACTAACTACCACAAATGTCATAATAATAATAAAAGATAAAAGTCCAACACAACATAGTCTAAAACAACACATAGATGCAAATGTAGCAAGCCCAGACCACATAGTTCATATCATATTACAATCATAAAATAANTAAAGGGTAGCAGTTTCTAAATTTCAAGTTTAAGATCTAAGCAAGCAAGATTTTATACTTTATAACAGATATGAAGTTAAGTTAAGTTCTAAACTAACTAGATCACAGTACTAAACACAAAACAATAGTTACTAAACTAAAAATTAAAAAATAAAATAATTACTACCACAAATGTCATAATAACAATAAAACATAAAAGTCTAAAACACAACATAGTCCAAAACAACAACAGATGCAAATGCAGCAAGCCCAGACCACATAGTTCATATCATATTACAATCATAAAATGAATCTCTCAGCTCTACGAGCTCAGACCACATAGTTCATATCATATTACAATCATAAAATGAATCTCTCAGCTCTACTCTACACCACATAGTTCATATCATATTACAATCATAAAATAAATCTCTCAGCTCTACTCTTCATCCTCTGAATCACCGCTGTACCATTTTTATGCAGACTCATAATCAGGATATCAAGGATATGGAGGAAATTGCACTCCTGGTTCACCTCTAAGCAGGCTCTCCAAGGATGAGTGGAATTTCTCTTCATAATCACTCTTCCTTCTATTATAACTATTACTATGATCCACAAAATGCTCTAAATTTTGTACCTTATCAGCGGTAAAATTGCTATTATCCATCATCTTCTGCAATAACTCATCCTGAGTCTTAGTAGACTCATCTCTAGATGTAGATGCACATGAAGTAGATGGTCTAGATGAAGATGCAGCAGGCAGATGCAACAGACGTTTCCATTCCATAGATCCTGGAAAATCCTCCTCTCCAACCAAAAATCAAACGCTCAGAATAAATCTTCACATTCACCTTCGTGATGGGATTTAGAGGTAACAAAACTTCATCTAAATGTACTCAAAATGCATGGTGAAAATCCAAATTTTTTGCATAGAAGTAAAGCTCTTACATCAAGGAATTCGAATCTAGAAAATGTTTCTTGATTCCACCAAGAAATCTCCACTTAATGGTGTGCCCTAGACCTTAAAATTGAGATTTTGAGAGGTAGAAGATGACGGGAGGTGTTAAAAAAGGCATTTTCAGACCAAAATTTCAGTTTTAACCGTTCGTGAACCGGTTTTCATGAACCGTCGCTTAAGTGCGGGTAAGTGGCGCTTAGGTGCCTGCCTCTCAAGTTAGCTCGCGCTTAAGCACGATATGTGGCGCTTAGGCGCCAGTGCATTATTTTCAAAATCTTCAAATTTAAGTAAAATGCACTATTTGCCTAAGTAAACCACCCCTAAATGGTCTCATAGCACTTAAATGACTATTTTCAACTTCCTATAACTCTTCTCTCTATCAAAATTCTCCTTAATAACTATTTCAATTCGAGGCTAAAACAACACAAAATTTTTCACAAAAANAGTTGTACCATTTTTCTGGAGGCTCATAATCAAGATATCAAGGATATGGAGGAAATTGCACTCCTGGATCACCTCTCATCAAGCTCTCCAAAGATGAGTAGAATTTCTCTTCATAATCACTCTTCCTTATATTATAACTATTGTTATTATCTGCAAAATGCTCTAAATTTTGTACCTTATCAGCAGCAAAAATTTATATTATCCATCATCTTCTGCAATAACTCATCTTGAGTCTTAGTAGACTCACCTCTAGATGTAGATGCAAGTGAAGTAGATGGTTTAGATGAAGAAGTAGCAGAGGTAGATGTAGCAGAAGTTTCCATTCCATAGCTCCTAAAAAATCCTCCTCTCCAGCTAAAAATTGAATGATTAGAATATGTCTTCACATTCACTTTTGTGATGGGCTTTAGAGGTAACAGAACTTCTTCCCAACTATCATATTTAACCCCAGCCTGCTCGCACAAAGAAAAGATCAAGGAAGCAAATCCCAGACCTGCAATCGTAACAGCTGTAGCAGAACTGATGATAGTCAGAAAGATCAAAGCTCCAATGTTCATGAGCTTTCCCTCTTGAATACAATAGTTCAATGTCGCTCTTTCTATGGTCACTTCACTGAGATGTTTGGTTGGAAGCAGATGAGCATAAATGAAATAGTGTCAGGCCTTTGAAGGTGCACATAACTTTGAAGTTGGGAAATTTACTCTCCTCTCAATGGTTATCTTCCAAAGTCTCTCCCGATAGTCAAGTATGAAATAATTTCGTCTAGCTCCACTTCAGTAGGACTATAATTTACATAAAAACATAAATTATCTGGTCGTAAATGGTAAAATAAGTGGATTACCTATGGCGAAAAAGGTACCAACTTTCCTTAAACCATAACTCGATTGTCTTCAGCTTTAGGGAGATTTACATAGAATTCCCTTACAACAGAAATCACTGCGACAACAGAGAAACAACAGAACTGTTCCCACTGTCGAAGAACAATTAAATCTTAATTTCTCCACCCATATTTCTAAAACATCGCTCCAAAATCAATTTTTGTGACTGTAGAGCATCACTGTATCGATCTTGAGCCTTCAAACTCACAAATTTGCTCAAATCAAATGGGTTTTTTCCTCTATTCCTCTTCATTCTTGGTGTCATTCTACAAATTTTACAAATTCCAAAAATAACTTCCAAAATCAAGTTTAAATCACTAAGCTAAACTTCCAAAAGCACAAACTAAACTTCCCAAGCAATTTCCATAGTTTTTCCTCATTTTTCATCATGAATAGTGAAATTTCAAATTTCTCCAAATGTGCTCAAAATACATGGTGAAAACCCAAAATTTTTGCATAGAAGTAAAACTCTTACCTCAAGGAATCCGAATCTAACAAATTTTTCTTGATTCCACCAAGAAATCACCACTTAATGGTGTGCCCTAGCCCTTAAAATCGTGATTTTGAGAGGTAGAAGACGACGGGTGGCATTAAAAATGGCATTTTCGGACCAAAATTTCATTTTTAACCCTTCACGAACTTGTTTTTGTGAACCGGCGCTCAAGCGCGGGTAAGTGGCGCTTAGGCGCCTGCCTCTTGGGTTATCTCGCACTTAAGCATGATTTGTGGCGCTTAGGCGCCAGTGTATGATTTTTAAAATCTTCAAATTTAAGTAAAATGAACTATTTGCCTAAGTAAACCACCCCTAAATGGTCTCATAGCACTTAATTGTCTATTTTCAACTTCCTATATCTCCTCTCTCCTTTCTCTCAAAATTCTCCTTAATAACTATTTCAATTCAAGGCTAGAACAACACAAAATTTTCATAAAAACAAACTTATATTAATTCACAAACAAGTACAAATACTATTGACACTTATTTCTCATTCCAAATAGTCTCGGATGAGAAAATTTTCCTAAGTTCAAAACACTTAACACACATTCACAATTAAATACATAAGTAACATAAACACTAACACATGTCTTAAACATTAAAAACACTTAAAAACAATAACTTTAATCACACAAAAACAAACATAGAATTTAATTCCATTCTTCATTAGAAGGAACAAATTCAAGTCTTTCATTAGTCTCTCCTGGGGGGCAACTGGAATATAAAGTTGATAAAATGGACTGTGGTGACGTGCTCTGATGCAATCTTCTTCAGTCCACTTTTTCTTAAGTAACATCTCCTTATCCGCTTCCTCTATATAACTAGTGTGGCTAAATTGCATTTTCAATTGCCATCCAATATGCTCCAGATGTGCATGTCTAATACCTTAGTCTCCAATACAGACATGGTATTTTCATTTTTGTTGATCTTCTCTGATATCCCTTCAATAATAACAGCTAAGAAACCATTATACATCTCTTGTGCACTTTGACTAATGAATTTATTCCTCAAGGTATCATCCTTCTTCTTCAAATCCATCTCCCATGAAGACATCATCTTAAAATCTCTCTCTTTAGGTTTATTGCTAGAAATGATCTGGGGTGAAGTTCCTTAATTATATGAAGACCAATAAAATCCAGATTGTAAAATTTTGTATGATGTTTTATCAACACCAAAATGCCCTCCAAAATCAGAATTATGACATTTTTGGATAATCTCATAAGTTTCTTCTAATGGTACACATCTTCGAATANGTTTTTGATATAAGCATTAACATCTCTAAAAATTGCAGGCTAATAGAATCCAGATTGTAAAATTTTGTATGATATTTTATCAACACCAAAATGTCCCCCAAAATCAGAATTATTACATTTTTGGATAATCTAATAAGTTTCTTCTTTTGGTACACATCTTTAAATAATTAGATCTTTTCCTTGTTTATATAAAAATAGCTCATCCCAAAAATAAGGTTTAGCTTCAGAAATAAATTTCCTCTTACATTGGTATGTCATTTCATAGGGTATAATATCACTAACAATAAAATTTACAGTGTCGGTATACCATGGAACACGCCACTCATTAATAGTGAACAATTTTTCATCTGGAAAATGTTCATTGATTTCTTTTTCAAAACTAAGTGGTCTTTATAGCTCAAGCCTACACAAATAATCAGCAGTTTGATTTTCAATCCCCTTCAGATCTACTATTTTAAAATCAAATTCTTGCAAAAGAAGAATCCATCTTATAAGTCCAGGTTTAACATCCTTCTTTTTCATTAATTACTTAATAGTAGAATGATCTGTATGTACTACACAATGAGTTCCAATCAAATATGATCTAAATTTATCAAAAGCAAATACTATTGCTAATAACTCTTTTTCAGTAGTTGTATAATTAATTTAAGTTTCATTAAGAGTAATACTAGCATAGTAAATAACTTTGAAAATTTTATCATATCTTTGTCCTAAAATAGCTCCAATAACATAATCACTAGTATCACACATCAACTTAAAAGGTTTTCCCCAGTCTTGTGAGACTATAATTGGTGCAATGATTAATTTTTATTTTAATAATTTAAAAGCTTTTAGGCATTCCTCATCAAAATTAAAAATTGCATCTTTCTTCAGTAAATAGCATAAATACTTAGCAAACTTTGAAAAGTCTTTCATATATCACCTATAGAATCCAACATGCCTAAAAAACTCCTAATTTCTCTTACATTTGTTGAATAAGGTAAGTTAGCGATCACTTTAATTTTAGCAGTATCTACTTCCATACCATTTTCTGATATTTGATGACCTAATACAAATCCTTCTGCTACCATAAATTGACATTTTTCCCAATTAAGGACTAAATTTGTTTCTTCACAATGCTTAAGATCATTGGATAAATGTCTTAAAAATGAGTCAAATGAAGTTTCAAACACTGAAATGTCGTACATGAATACTTTAATCCCTTTTTCAATTAAATCACAAAAATTTCCATGATACATCTTTGAAATGTAGCAGGGGCATTACATAAACCAAAGGGCATTCTTCTAAAAGCAAAAGTACCATAATGACTGGTAAAAGTTATTTTTTCTTGATCCTTGGGAGATATTTGAATTTGGTGATAACTAGGATATCCATCCAGAAAAAAAAAGTATTTATGCCCAACTAGTCTATCTAGCATTTGATCTAGAAAGGGTAATGGAAAATGATCTTTCCTAGTGGTAAGACTTAATTTTCTCTAATTAATGCATATTCGCCACCTTGTAAATTGTTTAGTGGGTATTAACTTATTATGTTCATTCACAGTTACAGTTACTACTCCTTTCTTAGAAACGCAGTAAATTGGACTAACCCATGCACTATTTGAAATAGGGTAGATAATTCAAGCATCTAACCATTTTAAAATATCTTTCTTTATAACTTCTTTCATAACATGATTTAGTCTCCTTTGAGGATCAGATCTAGGCTTGTAGTTCTCTTCCATATGAATTTTATGCATACAAATTAAGGGATTGATTCCTTTAATATCAGCAATTGTCCATCCAAAGACTTTCTTAAAATTTTACAGAATTTTCATGAACCTTTCTTCTTATTTCATTATTATTTTTGAGGAAATTATAACCGGTAAAGTAGAGGAATCTCTTAAAAAGGCATATTTTAAATGATCAGGAAGTAAATTCAACTCAAGTTCTGGAGGTTTTTCAATAGATGGACAAAAAGATTGATCTTTTTCTATTGTGTCCAAAATTTCAAAACTTTTATGAACATAGTTTGAATCTTCACTAAAAAGATCTTCACATTGATTTAATTCCTCTTCTTGCTCGTGTTACAAATCTTGTACTTCAAATTTTTCTTCAAAAGTCATTTTAAAATGGCCTTCACTTAGATATCTTATAACATCCATTCTAAAACATTCATCATCTTTATATTTTGTAAGGTATTTCATTGATCTTAAAATATTAAAATGTAACAGTTTGATCATTGACACACATTATTAATTCCCCTTTCTGCACATCTATCATTGCTCTTCTTGTGGCTAGGAAATNATTTTTGAACCCAAACTTCCAACTCTCTTCCGCTTCTAAGTTGAACAACTTTTACTTGTTCTTTATTCTAGTTTTTTGGATTTGATTCAGTATTACTAGGAAGTGTTCCTTGGGATCTATTACTTAATGAANGGTTTTTTGGATTTGATTCAATATTACTAGTAAGTGTTCCTTGGGATCTATTACTTAATGAATTTGCTATTTTCCCATGTTGATTCTCAATATTTCTAATTGTNACACAACAAAATCAACAGAAAAGATAAATTGATTCACTTTCACTTGGACATCTTCTATAACTTCTTTAGGGTATGTTATCGAACGATCTGCTAATTGCAGAGTTATAGTTGTTGGGGTTATTTCTCCTAATCTCAATCTTTTAAATATTGATAATGGCATAAGGTTAATGCTTGCACCTAAATCACATAAGGCTTTCCCATAAAATCTGTCTCCTATCGCACATGGAATTATGAAGCTAAGGATTTTTGAGCTTTTTAGGAAGCTTCTTCTGAATTATCGTACTGCACTCCTCACTAAGTGCAACAGTCTCATTATCTTCAAACTTGCTTTTCTGTTGAGAATATCCTTCATAAACTTTACATAGCTCGACCTTTGTTATAAGGCTTCAACAAATGAAATATTAATTGTAAGCTTCTTAAATATTTCCAAAAATTTTAAAAATTTCTTATCCGACATCTGCTGACGAAGTCTCTAAGAAAATGGAGGTGGTGGTTTTTCCAAATCAATTTTAGTGGAGAAATAGGTCTCTCAGAATCTTTTGGAGCGTCCTCTTTTGATTCTTCAACTTCTTCTCTCTCTACTTCAATTTCTTTTTGAACCCGACCTTCCAACTCTCTTCCGCTTCTAAGTTGAATGGCTTTTACTTGTTCTTTTTCGTGGTCTTTTGGATTTGATTCACTATTACTAGGAAGTGTTCATTGAGATCTATTACTTAATGAATTTGCTATTTGCCAGGTTGATTCTCAATATGTCTAATTGTAGCTCCTTGACTTTATAATTGATTTCCCATTTGTAACACCACTTCTTCTATAGAAACTTCTTCTTCTTAAATTGTGTATTACTATTGAAACTTTGAGGATAAGTAGTTCTATAATTATTATTCCCTTGGTTGTTCCAGTTTCCTAATGAGTTTCCTTGGTTGTTCCCCCATTACTAATTATTACCACCTGAATTGTTATTCCAATTAAAGTTGTGATGGTTCTTCCTACGTGGGTTATAATAATTTGAATGTGGGTTATTTTGCTTATTATTTATGACATTCAAAGTTTCTAAGGATGCTTGAGAATCTACCATTTGGCCTAAAGAATTCTTTCAATCATGGAAATTGCTTGAGAAAAGTTCATTCCAAATTGGTCTAACTTCCTTGAAATTGCAGCAACTTGATTTGCTAACATGGTAAATGCATCAGTTTCATGAATATTGGCTACTTTTTTAGGATTTACCCTCTCAAAAGGCCATTGAAAATTATTGGTAGTCATTTCTTCAATTAAAGCCCGTCATGAAATGGTTTTGACATCAATGAACCACCAGCAACGGCATCAATAATAGATCTAAGAGAAGTCATGAAATGGTTTTGACATCCATGAATCACCAGCAGCGTAATCGATAATTGATCTAAAAGATCCAACTAATCCATTATAAAAAGTATGAATTATTAACCAATCTGGTAAAGCATGGTGTGGACACTTTCTTAAGGGTTCTTTAAATCTTTCCCATGCTTAATAAATAGATTCCCCTTCAAACTAATTAAAAGATGTAATATCATTTCTAAGCTTCACAGTTTTTTATGGTGGAAATTATTTAGCAAGCAATTTTTGTGCTAAATCACCCCAAGTTCTGATAGATTCAGGTGCTAATGAATTCAACCACATCTTAGCTTTATCCCTCAGTGAGAAAGGAAATAACCGAAGTCTTATGACATTATCTGATACACCATCGTATTTAAATGTAGCACACAATTCTAGAAAATTGGCATAATGTAAATTCGGATCTTCAGTTGGTGATCCCCCAAACTAATTATTTGATACCATTTGGTTAATAGGAGGTTTAAGCTCAAATGAATTAGCCACTACAATAGGTTTTTGAATACTACAATGAAGTTCATCTACAGTAGGNAGACATCATATAATACACCAACGTATTTAAATGTAGCGCACAATTCTAAAAAATTGGCATGATGTAAATTTGGATCTTCAGTTCGTGATCCCCCAAACTGATTATTTGATACCATTTGGATAATAGATGGTTTAAGCTCAAATGAATTAGCCACTACAGTAGGTTTTTTAATACTACAATGAAGTTCATCTACAGTAGGGTTGACATAATCTCTTAAAGGTCAAAACTCTTGTGAATTTCAGCATTTTGATTATTTTGGTCTGCCATTTCTGTAATTTTTTTAGATTTTTCAAAATTTATAATTTTTTTAGTTTTTCTGTTTTTTCTAATAGTTCTTTCTAGTTCAGAATCGTAAGGCACTAGTCCTTCAGAACTTGAACTACGCACACTCTAACATATAATAAAATAAAATAAAATTCAAAACACACACAGAAAATAAGATAAAATACTTAAAGTTTAAATAAGACTTTCTAAAAATAGAAATTCTGCTTTCGATTCCCCAGCAACGGTGCCAAAAACTTGACTCCAACTTGATATTGCTAATATACAAAGTACAAATATAATTCAGATTATATTTCACTTATATTTCCTTACTTCACAACAAAACCAAAAACTTGATCCAGAAGAAAAAAAAGGAAATTAACTTTTAATTTATATATATTGAGATACTATGCAAGTATACGTATCTTTATCAAGTAATATAGGACTTTTTTATTAAGACTTAAATATCGAACCCACAGTGAATTTATATAATATGAACTTTTAGAAAACTTTTTATTTTTAAAAAGACAATTACTTAAACTCTATATATTTTGCAGTAATAAAAATTTAAATGTTTTTGGTATTTTTGATATTTTGACAAAATAGTAACAACTTAAAAAGATAACTAGAGTTTNGCATTATGATCATTTTGGTCTGCCATTTCTGTAACTTTTTTAGATTTTTCAAGATTTTTAGCTTTTTTTTATTTTTCTGATTTTTCTAATAGTTCTCTCTATTTCAGAAATATAGGGCACTAGTCCTTCAGAAGCTGAACTACGCATACACTAACATATAATAAAATAAAAATAAATACACTCAAAATAAGATACAATAAATTTTAAAGTTTAAATAAAACATTCTAAAAATAAAAATTTATTTTAAAATCAATTTCTCCCCGGTAATGGTGCCAAAAAATGTGATCGCGACTTAGTGCTTATATGCACAGTACAACAATAATTCATATTATATTTTTCACTTATATTTCCTTATTTTGCAACAAAACCAAAAATTTGATCCTGTAGAAAAATAAGAATTTAACTTTTAATTATATATATTGGGATACTACGCAAGTATACATGTCGTTATCAAGTAATATAGGAATTTTTTATTAAGACCTGAATATCGAACCCCAGTGGTAAAATATGCAATATGCACTATTGAAGAGCAAACTTTCTATTTTTAATAAAATGTTAATTATCTAAACTAAAGATGATTTTTGCAGTAATGAAAATTTGAATATTTTTGGTATTTTCAATATTTTAATAGAACAATAATAATTTAAAAAGATAACTAGAGTTTTTATAGAAGAAAAGCAATAAATATGAAATTATCTTTCTTCTTGTTATGAATCAGTAATAAGTATAGGAATTCTGTTTTGGAAGTATGCAAATTGGGTTGTGTCAAATAGGAGCAATAATATTCTTTACTGTTACTAGAGATGATAAATATGAAATTATCTTTCTTCTTGTTATGAATCAGTAATAAGTATAGGAATTCTGTTTTGGAAGTATACAAATTGGGTTGTGTCAAATAGGAGCAATAATATTCTTTATTGTTACTAGAGATGCTATAAAGAACACTGGTTAATTTAAAGTTTGAATAGTTCTGAAGGTCAGCTAGGTAGAGAAGATACTAGCTCTCACTCTAGAGTTCCCTTGATTCTCTCCACCTGGGGGCTAACATTCTCATTTCAGAACCTAAAACAATAAATCAAGTTGGGGGCTTTAACCTGTCACTTTAAAGTCCTCAAACTCTACACCCTTCAATGAATATTTCATAATTTATTTGCACTGAATCATATGAACTACATTCTCATTCATACAACCTTATGTGATTCTTTTCAATTATTGATTGAGACAATACCAGCCTGATTTTTACATGTTCTCACAACAAATTTTAACATCCAGATTGGTCAAATTAAGAAGTAAATGAAGTGCATGGTTTTAAATCATCACAATTTGTTCCAACATTAAAAATCAATACTCTCCACAACTTCCATCCAACACTTAATTACTTATCATTTCAAGAAGAAAGATAAAGAAAACTACTCAGAATCCATGGAGAAAAAAAAAACACACTTTAGTTTAAAAGTAGAAAAATAAAGAAAACTACTCAGAATACATTGAGAAAATAAAACCACACTTTAGTTTAAAAGTAGAAATCATTGCCAAACCACTAAGAAGTCTCTTTAAAGATCAATACTCTCCACAACTTCCATCCAACACTTAATTACTTATCATTTTAAGAAGAAAAAAATACTCAGTACTTCCATCCAAAACTTAATTACTTATCATTTTAAGAAGAAAGATAAAGAAAACTACTCATATCTCCATTCAAAACTTAATTACTTATCATTTTAAGAAGAAAGATAAAGAAAACTACTCATAATCCATGGACCATCCATCACTTTAATTACTTATCATTTTAAGGAGAAAGATAAAGAAAACTACTCAGAATCCATGGAGAAACTTAATTACCTATCATTTTAAGAAGAAAGATAAAGAAAACTACTCAGAATCCATGGAGAAAAACAACACTTTAATTTAAAAGAAGAAATCATTGTCAAACTAACAACAAGTCTCGATTAAAGAAACCACACTTTCGTTTAAAAGTAGAAATCATTGTCAAACCAACAACAAGTCTCAATTAAAACCCACACTTTAGTTTAAAAGTAGAAATCATTGTCAAACCAACAACAAGTCTCAATTTAAACTAAAAGTAGTCTAAAACAAATGAACTTTAGTTTAAAAGTAGAAATCATTGTTAAACCAACAACAAGTCTTAATTAAAACCAAAGTAGTCTAAAACAAAAGATAAAAATTTATCTCAAGTCCTCCACCAAACTCTTTAAATTCCTTTAAATCTCTTCTCTTTTACAATACTCTCAATATAAAAACTAAAATGAAAATGATAAAATAAATATGTGGTGCCTGAAAATCTCTCTAAACTAACTCCCCAATTTAAGAACTTCCAAAACTTTCTCTTTTCAAGCACACCCACACTTTTTCAAACCTTTTCAGGACTCTTCCCAAAGTCTCAATCTTCTTTCTTTTATAATTTTCCAATAGGTGACTTGGAAACTCCTCAAATTTTGTCTTCATTCAATGTATTTCCTTAAGATATGCCTCCTTTTGAAATATTTTCGTCCATGGTGGTTGTAACAACCTATTAAGCCAATAAGTTCCTCAAAAACCTCTTCAAAAATTGTAAAAATTAAATTTACTCATCCAATGACTACCACTAGCGCTTAAGCGTGGGGCCTCTGGCGCTTAGGCACTGCCTTCTCTGTTTAAGCGGAGCTTAGGCGCCAAAACACTCTTGCCCAATTTTACCTTATTTTCTCCAAATTTGATCCCTTTTCAGTCCTTTAAGAATATTTCACCTTTTTACCTATACCTGAAAGAAAAACACCTTCCATTTTTCATTCCAAATTTCAAATACCTTCCATTAAAGCGCAATATCTCAAAAATATGTATAAAAATGCATCTAAAAACATAATATATTTTAGGTGTATCAGCTATCTCCTCAGGAGCCTGGGCTTTAATGGCTCTCTGAACTCTCCTATTGCGGTTTCTCCTTTGAGTTTGGGTTAATGGTGCAGCTCTTGAACTCAATCCAATTTTGAATACTGATGGTGGGATAGCTAATCCCTTAGTTATATCTTCAATAATCATTACTTCTTTTCCCTTAGCAGCAACGGGAACAACAGACTTGATAGTTGCTATAGCGGTGGCAGTAGTCTTTGCCTTCTTATAAGTAGGAAAGTTTTGAAGACAGTTCAGGTTGAATTCAGCATATTCCTCCTGAACTTCTTGAGTGGCGACTTTCATTATGACGAATGGGGCTTTCCTGAGGATATTCTCAAGGTCTTCAAATCCGGCTCCAAACTTAATGGTAGGAGCAACATTGCGGGCTTCATGGCTTGCGGCAAGTTGCAAGAAAAATTCAGCGTTGGGAAGGCCATTGCAGCAGCTTTAAAACAGAAATCTCTGAGGTTATCTATATGGTCAAAACCTTGTAATCTTAGTGCAAGCACTGAAAATTAACAGAGGTTGATCTGTAGACCGGGTAAGTTTTAGTTTTGGGGAATTTAAAATTTTCAGCAGAAAAAGTAATTTGAAAGTAGAAAAATTTAATTAATATAAGAAAATTTGAAAGCGCGCGCAACACAACACTATTCGATTTAATTTGCAGAACATCAAATCAAACTCGAAAAGGAGATGTGATGTGTTTAAGACCCAATGTGGGACCCATTTTTTCACACACAATGCCCAGGTGGAACTAGTCCACCAACGCACCTATTGGGGTTCTGACCCCACATAAAGATTAAAAAGTCCTTGATGGCCTCCTAAACCCCTCTGTTCAAAGGTGATTGAACAGACAGTCCTGAAGTCCAAAGATTTGGTCGTACTTTCCCAACATAGAAATGGGTAAAGTATGTCAATGAAAGAAGAGTAATTTGGTCCAAGAGGGACATAGACACATTACCGATGTGTGAAGATAATATTTCCTTATTTGAATGGAGAGAAAAACTTGTCCCCAGTGGAGTCGCCAAAAGCTGTCGACACTATTTCTGGTTGAGGGAGTTGCCCGTAAGAAGCGGTTGGTCACCGTAATAAAAAACTCATCACCCGCTTCGCAAGGACATTTTAACATTTATATATATATATATATATATATATATATATATATANTTGCTATAATATTCAACCAATAATAAAACTCTTTTGCACATTTTTCACCTTTCTGCTCCAAATTTGATCCTTTTTCACTGCTTCATTTTTCACCCTTTTTACCTGTATCTGCAAGAAAAACACAAAAATACCTTCCATTAAAGCGGAATATCTCAAAAATAGGTATAAAAATGTGTCTAAAAATACTATATATTTTAGGTTTATCAGGTACTCACCCAAGCATTTATAATATTGCAGAAAGTAAGATAAAAGAAATTAAATGACACTATAAAAGCATATCTGTCATCTTCTCAGCATTCCAATAGAACTGTTAGTCTCTTGCAATATTTATGTATTTTTGCAGGAGACAAAGTAAGATATGCAAGCTTTGAGCAGTCGAAGGTATAACTAACAAACCCCAAGTATGACTTATTGAGTCCTAAAAGATTTTAATGGATGATTTTAGCACATGATATAAGAAGTTCAACTTGTCCTTTAACATATTCAAGAGATTATAAAGTGTTTGGGGGAATGAACCTAAACTTCCTTAAAGATCCCTTGAAACATTTGAGTTCATTTTTAACTTATCATATTGCTCTATTCATCATCTTAGGTAGAATTAAAATTACTCCACTACTTGCTGAACTTTGACATTTTAATCATTCCAAGGGTAGGGTACCTAAGTAATCAGTTGATATTTCACTTAAAAGTTATGTGGGCGACTTCCCCTAAGGCAAGTTTCAGTCATTAAAGTCCTTTTTATCCACCATTAAAGTTGGGCTTGTATTACCAATCAATCAAATATCAAGCCTAGATCACTATCAAGCCCTTTAATAAATCTAATGGGAGAAAGATTTTGGCAGATGTTAGAATGTTAATTTAGGTGATATGGATTTTGATTAAAAGAAGTCAGATCATTTATTAATTGTGGACTTAATCATAAGTGGAACATCCTCTCCCTAATTTAAGCCCATCACTTGAGAATCATTTGATTTTGATCAACTTCCAAGTATGATAATTTACAAAATTTATAATTTTATTCCTTTTATGGAAATGTGGTAAGTTTATTTTCACCTTTTACCCATTATGTTTCAATCATCCAACATGTTAAATTAAGATCAAAATTGCCCATTTCCCCTTTGATTAATCCTAAATTTTGCTTAAGGGACCAAGATCGATAATGACCACTTTATCCATGGGGCTCTTCACCTCATAACTCATGAAGCATAATTCAAGTGACTTAAGAGATTTTTAGAGTACTCCACCCATAGGGTAATTAAACATCACACAAGAAAATTGTTGTTTTATTTAAATTTAGTTTAAATAATTATTTTAACTTAGAAAATAATATTTTTCTTTTTTTATTTAAATGATCAAAGTAAGGCTTTTGGTTTATGAGAAAAGTATTAGAGGTTTCCTTAGATCGGAGAAAACACTTAGGCAAAATACTATAATTTTTTCAATCAAATTTTTAATTTTATTTTATAATTATTTAATGAATTTTAGTGATTTAATTAAATAGTAAATGTGTTTTATTTAGAAAAATTACTTTTTATATTTTAATTAAACCTCTCTGAGTCCAAAGAACTCAGAAAAATAAATTTTTTTTTTGTGATTTTTAATTGATTTATTATAATTATTTTAATGAGAAAAATAGGAAAATACATTTTAGGCCTTTAGAAATTTATTGTTAACTTAGAAAAATTAGGAAAAATATTTTAATGAGTCTCAAGTGATCACGAAGCAATTAGGAATATTTTGAAATATTTTTGTGTTTTGGAATTTTTTAATTATTTTTAATTCAAAATAGAGCCCAAAAATAAAGTATTTTATCAAAAATGTTTTTTTCCTAAGTGCTCCTGATCACAAGAAACTCAGAAAATCACTTTTCATAATTTTCCTAAGTGTATTTAATTTAAAATATTTTTTTTTATACAAAAATATAATATTTTCTTAGAAAATCAACTTTAGTGCTTAAACTTAATCAAATAATTTTTAAATTTTTACAGTGAGTTAACATAATATTTACACACAATGTGAAATTAATTTTGTTGATTTTTTATTAATATTTAATTTACATAAATTAATACAAGATATATACACTTAATCAAATATAGAAATTTACAAAATTATTCAAACCCTCATGATATTTTTCCTAGACTTCTCTGACCATAGGAAACCTACCAATATTTATCCCATAATTTTTTAGGTGATATTTCAATTTAGATAATTAATTTAAGCCAAAATAGCATCTTAGCTTGAAATTTAGAGTTAGGAGCACAGAGATGTCCTCTGACCTTGAAAAAATCAGAGGATATAACCTCTATCATGAGGAACAAACCCTCTAAGTTTCTAATCATGATCAACAATGCTTAGCCATAATGAATTGAAATACCACAAGGATTGTTTAATTAATTTAAAATTAAAGAGTAAGCAAATAATTTTATTTTTCAACCACATCATTCTCCTTTGTTCACTAAGCAAAAGGGTATTTTAAATTTATTTTGATGGTTTTTTAGGCAAAGTTATGATTTTTTAAAGATCTGATATTTATTTAAATCATAAAAATCTTTAATTTTCTATTCATCCCAATCAGTGCCAGGTAAATGCATGACGACTCTGAAGCTCCACGCGACGTCTCCTGATTCGGTACCGCCATCTGACTCAGCAACCACACATCCTACTGTTCACGGTTTGTTTCCTCGTCTGGCTTGATCTTGTCTGTCCGTCCGATACACGTGCGATCGAACGGTCCTCCATTATCTTCCTCAATGAACCAAACCCATGAGCTGTTAAACTTCTAGACCTAAGATCTCACTTGATACTCAACCAAATCACATGGGGTTTGTTCCTACACCTTTATCTACTCAAGACAAACATGCCCATATAGCTACAATGCTATGAAATCAAAATTCACTCACATTTAGTGAAAACTGGGCTCAAGGTTCAGATTGATGGCCTATACCTTTGTTTGAGAGGGGGGCCTCAATCAAATGCTTGTGGAAGCTTTAGTGGAGTCCAACGAACCTCCTGAATGTGTTGGTTTCCTCTGATGTAAGCTCTAAGTAGAAGTTCAGTGAAATGAGGTGTGGCCTTGGTCTAGGAGTGGTTTGAAGAGCTCAACAGAGTGGGATTTAAATGGGAATTCCTGTCTTCATATGGGAAAGCTCAAGAGGTTCAATTTGAACTTTGGGGGAGTTTGGAGGATGGCCGAAATTTTTCCTGATTTTAAGCTAAAAAAATTGGGCTCAGGTGGTGGGGAAAATGGCTAAGAGATGGTTGCAATAAGCTTAGAGAGTCTTGGAGGAGCTCTGGAAACAATATGACAGAGTTTCCCCAAGGAAATTTGGCTTTTTTTCTTTTTTGGCCATGGGAGAGGGGTTTAAATAAAATGGCTTAGGGTGGCTATCAGGGCCAATTAGTGGGTGCAAGAAAATGCTTATGTGAAGGGTTTAAAGGTGCCAAAGCCAATTGGAATTGGCCAGCTGAGATGGGTGAGTTTGGGTTTTGATGGAGGCAGGGGAGGTGGTGAGACAACCAAGTGAGCCAGGGAAATGTTTAATTATGCTTAACTCCCAATGGTATGCCATGATGGCAAGTATATTTTGGTTTAGGCCTAAAAAAGGATAAGATCCCTTAAATCAAGAGGCCATTGGTCCATATCTCATCTAGGATGGGCTAGGTGAGTTTAGCCTAGTCACTAGGATCTAGAAGTTGGCTGTAGAAGCTTGGGCTTGTTCAATTTGGCATGGCTTGGTTAATTTTGGTGCATGGGTTCAATTTGGGTCAAACTTGAAGTTGTGTTTGGGTTGTTCTAGCCATGAAATTGGACTCAATTGATTGATCAACTTGGTGTAGATTATTGTCATAAAGAGTTTAGAAAATATTTGATGTGATTTTGAATTGATTTGGAGGGTCAATTTGAAGGATTTTGGACACTTGATCAATTTGTGGATGTTAGGTTAAACTTGGGTTTATGTTAGGTAAGAGTTGGGCTAAGTCTAAATTGAGGGTTCAAAATGGTCTAAAAGGATGTTATGAGGAGTTCTCAACACTAATTGGGTGTTAATTTTGGGATTTGGGCATTCAATTTGATGACATTTGGAGACATGGCTAAATTGGGGCTAAATTGAGGGTTTTGGTCCAAGTTGGTTTTGAGTAAAATTAGGTCATGACCAAGGCTAATTGAAGGTTCAATTTGGTATGTGGAAGTGTTTTGAAGAGTTTATGATGCAAAATTGGAGAAACTGAATAGATTTGATGTTCAATTGAGTGAGATTTTTATTTTGGGTCAAATTGGGGCTTTTCAATTTGGGTTAAAATTGGATTCCAAAGTAAATTGGGCTAGAATTTTGTTTGAAGTGAGTTTGGTCATGATTAATTTGATTTTTGTATTGAAATTGGAGAAGATTGGGATCAAATTGGTGGACATTTGGGGTGAATTAGGGTAATTGGGCCTTTAAGGGCAATTTGGGGCTTTTGGTCAAAATAGGTGAAGTTGGTCAAATTGAGTTCAATTGAAGAGTTTAAATTGGTTTTGGGGACATTTGAAATGATTTTAGGGGTTTTGAGAAATTCTGGGCCACCAAGGGTATTTTGGTAATTTTGGCAATTTGAGGGGTATTTTGGTAATTTTGGCAATTTGAGAAGGTTTTGTATATTTTGGGTGGTTTCATATGGTTTGAAATTATTTTTGATTAAATTTGGCTATTTTGGGTGAAATTAAGAATTTTGGTCATTGTTAAGGTTTGGGGGTGTTTTGGTAAATTCAGTAAATTTTGGGGCAAAAGGTTGAGTTAGGTATTTTGGTGAATTGAGGTGTCAACCACCTTATTAGAGTTATGGACCATTGAAGTATCAATTTGGGTCCTTTATGTTTTGGTCTTATCTAAACCCTAGCCTAGGGCTGATAGGTTTAGGAGACCATCTACATGAGTCTCCTAAAACATCAAGAGTTCAAAGTTAACAAGTTTGGGTTCAGGGTTGTGAGTGGGTTGTAATGTGCACATGAATGATAGGGTATGCACCAGCTCAAGACCAACACCCAGAGGGTTGACTCTATGGCCAAACAATCCTATGGGGACTCCCTTTGAGCTCCCCCATATTGGCCCTACCTACTAAGTGCTAGAAGTTAGTACCAATATGTGGAACTTTAAGTTGAGCAAGGAAGAGTTTAGGGTTTTTAATGTTGAGGGTTCCTTTTCTAGTCCTCTAGGACTAGTGAACAAGAAAGTCCTATGGCTAGAACCTAAGATACTAAAGAGGAAACTAGACCTCAAACAAAAGTGAGGTCAATACCTTCTCATAAAGTCTGAGTAGTCTTCTTTATCCTTCTCCCTACATTGAGATATGATTTTATGAAGAATTAATTTTTTTATACGGTTTTAAATGCTAATAATTTGTGATGATTTGAATTCAAATCTTCATTTAATTTTTGATCTGACCAAATGAATTGTTAAAATATGTTGAGAAACATATATTCCGAAAGGGTTATGATTTCTACAACTCAGTGAGAATCACATTTAATTTCATGGGAGAGGATGTCATCAATGGAGTTGAGTGTAAATAAATATGGAGATAAACTTTGTTGGATGCAAAATTGGAGATTTTAAGGAGACAGATTAAAATCTCAAATTTGGTTTAATTGATTGGAAACTAATGCGAGATTGTCAGCCCTCGGGTGAGGCAATAGTGGGAGATCTAGAGTGGCATCCCATATCCTCTCAGCCTAACCATAGAATTAGGGACCAAACTCTAGATTAGTTAATGGTATTTATGCACTTTGAAGAGGGTAAAGAATATGATTGCTCCTATTTGACACAAAACAATATATATATATATATATATATATATATATATATAAATGATTTTAATTTCTTTACAATCCATTTACTCATATATATATATATATATATATATATNTTGAACTCTTCATCATAAAAACTTTGTTTAGTTTTTGTAAATTTTGCTTTTAAAAGTTTAGCAATTAGCTTAATTAACTTTATCTTTTTACTGCATCTTATTTAGGATTCACTTTATTACTTTACATTCGAATTTAGCACTTCTCTTTTGTAGTTTAAAATTGTAGTTCAAATTATATTCTTAAGAATTTAGTAATAGGAATTTCCAACTTCCCTGTGGAATCGATATCAAGGACTCCATTAGAGCTCTTTATTACCTGAGCGATACATATACTTGCGTTATTTTAGTGGATATGATAGTTTAAAGAGTTTTGAAAGATAAAACTATTTTCATTAAAGTTATTTTTGTTGGGATTAATTTACATATTTACTATTGTATCTATCTTATGTATTTTGTAATATCAAAAGATATTTGAAAAATTAACACGCTAAATCCTTCCACATCAAGTTTTTGGCGCCGTTACCGAGGAAGTAACAAAAAGTAATATTATGTTATTTTATAATTTGAATTATTTTTTGTTTAAAACTTAAAAAAAAGCGTATTCATAGTTTAGTTTGAATATTTTCATATTTTAGTGTGTTTACTTATTTTAATTACTTATTGTGTTTATTTATGCGTATTTTAAAATCTGAAAATTTAGTGTCTTATGATTCTGAGTTAGAAAGAACTATTAGAAAAATTTGAAAACAACAAAAGGAGATGGATCATATTAGCAAAATGACTTTCAATGTTAGTAATGCTAGAAACAAAAATGAATATTATCAGAGACCTTTAAGAGATTATGCTAATCCTACAGTAGATGAAATTCATTTAAGTATACAAAACCCTCCCATAGTTGACAATTAATTTGAGCTTAAACTAAATTTATCCAAATGATACAAAACAATCAGTTTAGAGGAACAACAACTAAAGATCCTAATTTAAACCTTGCTAGTTTTCTAGAATTGTGTGCTACTTTTAAATATGATGGAGTGCTGAATGATGTTGTCAGACTTAGAATTTTTCTTTTTTAAGGAATAAAGCTAAGATGTGGTTAAACTCATTAATATCTGGATCTATCATAACTTGGTGAGACTTATCACAAAAAATTTTATCTAAATATGTCACACCTTTAAAAACTGTTAAGCTTAGAAATGATATTATATCTTTTTATGAGTTTGAAAGAGAGTCAGTTTATGAAGCCTGAGAAAGATTTAAAGATCTCCATAGGAAGTGTCCACACAATGTGTTGCCAGGTTGGTTAATAATTCAAAATTTTTATAAAGGATTGGTTGGATATCTTAGATCGATAGTTGATGCTACTGTTGGTGGATTATTAATGTCAAACCATTCGATGAAGCATATTCTTTAATTGAAGAGATGACTACTAATAATTTTCAATGGCCCTCTGAAAGAGTAAATCTAAAAAGAATAGCTAGTATTTATGATTCTAATGCAATATCTATGTTAGTTACCTAAATAGCAGTTATATGAAGAAAGATAGATCAATACGGAATAAATTATTCTCAGACATCGCCTGTGCTTGAGGAAAACTTATTAGAACAAATGATAGAATCTTAATATTTTTAAGAGACCTTAAATGTAATAAATAATCGTTCTAATAATCTATATGCCAATTACTATAATCCTGGTTAGAAGAATCATCTAAATTTTAGTTGGAGTAACAATAACTCTAATGCTATAAATCCAATGGGTAAACAATAGTGCAAACCCATTGGGAAACTCCAACAATCAAGAAAATCCTACTTATAAACCTTATTACCATCCAAGTTTTAATAATTTTCAAAGTAAGGAGAAAAAGTTGTCAATGGAAGAATTGATATTGCAAATGGGAAGCCAATTACAAAGTCAAGGAATGTTACCTAGTAATATTGAAATAAATCCTAAAGATTAGAACAAAGAACAAATTAAGGCTATTCAACTGAGAAGTGGAGAAGAATTGGAAAACAGAGTTAAAAAAGAAGTGGAAGTTGAAGTTTAAAAAGATGAGGTGGAAAATGAAAAATCTGGTGAAGATTCTCATTTTGAGTCAGAATGTCCTATTAAACCAACGAAAATCACTGTAGAAAGGCCACCACCTCCATTTCCTAAAAAAATGAAGAAAAAAAATAGAGATAACCAATTTACAAAATTTTTGGAGATATTGAGGAAATTGACGATAAACATTCCATTTGTTGAGCCTTAGAATAAATGCCAAGTTATGTGAAGTTCATGAAGGATATACTTAATAAGAAAAAGAAGTTTGGAGATAATTAGACGGTTGTACTCAATGAAGAGTACAGTGATATGATTCATAAGAAGCTTCCTAAGAAACTTAAAAATCCTAGAAGTTTTACTATTCCTTATGCTATTGGTGAAAGATATTTTGAAAAAGCTTTATGTGATTTAGGAGCAAGTATTAATCTTATGCCTTTATGAATTTTAAGAAGTTTGTGTTTGGAGATATTTTACATACAACTATAAGTCTTCAATTAGCTGATCGTTTGATATAAGGGATTAACATAAATATAATGATGGAATGATGTTGGGTCAACAAGAATGAGCTCTGGTTATGTCGGGCTGACGACATAAAACCAAGCGCTTTATGGAGGCAACCCATAGTTATCAGTGTGTTTTTACTTTAATTGTTGTTTTGAGTCTAATTAAGAAATTTGGGGTAGTATTTTTGAGTTTATTATGCGTCACAAATGATTTTTAGACTTTATTTAGTGACCTAGACATGTTAGAATGAGACTTTGGATGTTAAGTTGACTGGTGCAAAAATGTGCACTGGCGCTTAAGCCCAGATCCGACGCTTAAGCGCGACAATATAATCACATGTGTAAATTTTAATTTCTAGAAGGTGTAATTGCAATTTAGTTGGAATAAACATGTCTTGGCAGTTTCTAGTCGTGTCTAGAAGTTATGAGGGGGACGTGAACAAATTTCACCCCGGATTATTTTTAGCCCTAAAAGTCTAAGAAGGAGAGAGATTTAGAGAAAATTTCTACATGGGAGATGGATTTGAAGAAGAAAGAAGAAGCCATGAGGAAGAAGTTGATTAGTCAAAGTGCACAGGAGATGTATAACGATTTCTTAGTCGTTAGTATTGAAGGAATATCGGAGAAGATCAACTAGATGGAGAATACTATATCTGTATTAGAGACTAAGGTGCTTAATTTGCATGCTCATCTAGAACATATTGGGTCGCAACTTAAGATGCAATTCAACCATACCAGTTATGTAGAGGAAGCAAATAAGGCGATGTTCCTTAAGCAAAAGTGGTAAAGATGATAGTATTAGAGCTCGTCACCACCATCCGTTTTATCAACTCTATATTCCTGGAGAGACTACTAGAGACAAGAATTTGTTCCTTCTAATGAAGAGTGGCATTAAGTTAAGTGTTAGGAATTTTGTGTTTGAAGTCATGTTTTTAAGTGTGTTGGTGTTTGTCTTGTGTTTGGTGTTTGTATCACTTACGTGTTTAATTGTAAATGTGTGTTAAGTGTTTTGTACTTTGGAAAATTTTCTTATCCAAGACTATTTGGAGAAAGAACTAAGTGTTAAATGTGTTTGTACTTGGTTGTGAATTAATATAAGTTTATTTTTGTGAAAATTTGTGTTATTTTTAGCCTCAAATTGAATTAGTTATTAAGAGAATTTTGAGAGAGAAGGGAGTTATAGGAAGTAAAAATAAGTCATTTAAGTGCTATGAGACCATTTAGGGGTGGTTTACTTAGGCTAATAGTGAATTTTACTTAAAAATTAAAAATTTCAAAAGTTGTGCACGGGCACCTAAGCACTACATCTCACATTTAAGAGTGAGCCAACCTAAGAGGCAGGTGTCTAAGAGCCGCTTCCCCGCGCTTAAGCGCCAGATCATTAAAACTGGTTCGTGAATGGTTAAAAGTGAATTTTTGGTCCAAAAATGCCATTTTTAACGCCTCCTATCATTTTCTCCAACTCGAGTTTGCAATTTTGAGGGCTAGGGCAAGTGAAATTTGGAGATTTCTTGGTGGAATCAAGTGAGATTTGCTAGATCCAAGTTCTTTGAGGTAAGAACTTTACTTCTATGCAAAAATTTTGGATTTTCATCATATATTTTAAGCACATTTGGAAGATTTCAAAAATTTACTATTCATTGTGAAAAGTGAAAAAAAATCTATGGAAATTGCTTGGGAGGTTTAGTTAGTGCTTTTGAAAGTTTAGTTTTGTGATTTAAACTTGATTTTTAAAGTTATATTTGGAATTTATCAAATTTGTAGAATGACACCAAGAATGAAAAGGAGCAGAGGGAAGAGCCCATTTGATTCAAGCAAATTTGTCAGTTCAAATGCTCAAGATTGATATAGTGATGCTCTACAGTCACGAAAATTGATTCTGGAGTGATGTTTTAAGAGTATAGGTGGAGAAGTGGAAGATCTAATAATCCATTGACAGTGGGAATAGTTCTATTGTTTCTCTGTTGTCGCTGTAATTTCTGTTGTAAGGGAATTTTATGCAAATCTCCCAGAGACTGAGGACGATCGAGTTATGGTTAGAGGGAAGTTGGTACCTTTTACTCGAGAGGTAATCAACTTATTTTACCATTTACCACCGGAGACTTTGTGTTTTTATGCGAATTATAGTCCTACTAAAGCGGAGTTATATGAGATTATTTCATACTTAGCTATTGGGAGAGGACTTTGAAAGATTACCAATGAGAGGAGAGTAAATTTCCCAACTTCAAAGTTATGTGCCCCTTCAAAGGCCTGACACTATTTCATTTCTGCTTGTTTGCTTCCAACCAATCATCTCAAGGAAGTAACCAGAGAGAGTGACATTGAATTATTGTATTTAGGAGGGATAGCCCATCAACATAGGGGCTTTGATCTATCACACTATCATCAGTTCAGCTGCTGCTGCTATTACTGCATGTATGGGATTTTCTTCCTTTATATTTTATTTATGCGAGCAGGCTGGAGTAAAGTATGAGAGTTGGGTGAAAGTTCTGTTACCTCTAAGGCCCATCACAAAAGTGAATGTGAAGACTTATTCTGAGCATTCAATTTTTGGCTGGAGAGGAGGATTTTCCAGGAGCTATGGATTAGAGACGTCTACTGCTCTACCTCTGCTGCATCTTCATCTAGATCATCTACTTCACGTACTTCTGCATCTAGAGGTGATTCTACTAAGACACTGGATGAGTTACTGCAGAAGATGATGGATAATATCAATTTTATCGCTGATAAGGTACAAAATTTAGAGCGTTTTGCAGATCATAGTAATAGTTATAATAGAAGAAAAAGTGATTATGAAGAGAAATTCCACTCATCTTTGTAGATCCTGATTAGAGGTTAACCAAGAGTGCAATTTCCTTCATATCCTGATTATGAGCCTGCAGAAAAATGGTACAGCGGTGATTCTGATGATGAAGAGTAGATCTAAGAGATTCATTTTATGATTGTAATATGATATGAACTATGTGGTCTGAGCCTGCTGCATTTGTATTTGTGTGTTGTTTTGGACTGTGTTTTATGTTGTGTTTTGAATTTTTTTGTTCTATTATTTTTGTGATTGTTGTGTTAGATAGTATTTTGTTTTTAAAATTTTAGGGTAGTAACTGTTGTTTTGTGTTTAGTACTGTGATTTAGTTAGTTTAGGAACTTAACTTAATTTTCATATCCGTTATAAAGTAGAAAATCTTGCTAGCTTGGATCTTAGACTTAAAATTTAGAAACTACAACCCTTTATTTTTCTTTTATCACATTTACAAGTTTATCTTTAGATTAAGATTGTGATGTCAGTAGTCTGTATGTTTGCTTTATTTTTATACCCACTTTTTAGAAGTCTATTGAATCTCTACATGTTAAACTAAAATAAAATGTTAGAAAATTTGATCAAAAATTAGTTTTACTCACGTTTTTAGTTTTATACTTGTATAATTAGGATGTAAAAATTCCTGTTAGCATGTTATTTCTAAATTTTCATTCTGCCTATATAATTATCTAAACTGTTTAATCTGTTAAAAAAATTAAGTTTGGGGGAGGGATGAAAATATTTTCAAAACTGGAATTTTATTTGTTCTCAAATGTACTACAAGTTAATTTGATTTTAAAAGAAAAATTGATTATGTATATGAAGTTATATTA
>JXCR01148792.1:390879-413082 GCA_002079205.1 Phalaenopsis hybrid cultivar
AAGAAAAATTATATTTTTGAAAAATTTAGATAATTTAGACTTTTATTTTTAATACTTAAATTTGTTTTATTAAAATGATTTTCAAAACTATTATTATATTTATAAGTAAAAGTTTTATACCAAGACTTTACTTTAAGAAAGGAGAAGTGGAATTCAAAATCATTAACAGCCTATCCAGATATAGTAATCCTTGTCTGAAGAAGAAAAAGAAAAGAAAATAAAAGAAAAAGAAAAGAAAGGTAAGGGAGGAGAAGCTTGAGGATTAGTGCCTAGTCAAAAATTGGTTCTACATTTAATCTTTTTAAAGTATAAGACTTAATAAAATTCTTAAGCTTTTAAATATAATATAGTAAGTAAAATTATTTTTCATAAAAATTTTTAAGTAGAGAAAATAAAAGAACAAAAATCTAATTTTAGAGAACTTACAATATTTCTGAATTAGATAGGAACTCATATTTTCATAGTTCTTAACATTAAAAATTTTCAAAATTTAAGTTGGTCTCATTTACTAATTATTTTTTCTAAGTTGGACTACTATATTTCTAAATCTAAATTTTAGTAACTCCTAAAAAAACCTCATATTTTGGTTTTTAAGTATTGAAGTCACTTGATGACAAGTAATATTTTAAGTTTGAGGGATTTTGATACACCTAAAATATATAGTGTTTTTAGACACATTTTTATACCTATTTTTGAGATATTGCGCTTTAATGAAAAGTATTTTTGTGTTTTTCTTCCAGATACAAGTAAAAATGGAAAAAAAATGCTTAAAGTAGTGAAAAAGGATCAAATTTAGAGCAAAAAAGTGAAAAATTGTGCAAAAGAGTTTTCGCGCCTAAGCTTCAGATCCGGCGCTTAAGCGCTCGTTAAACAGAGAAGGCCATGTCTAAACACCGAGACCCCGGGCTTAAGCGCCAGTGGCAGTTACTAGACGAGTAAAATCAGTTTTGACAAATTTCAAAAGAGGTTTTTGAGGCACCATTGGCTTAATAGGTGGATGTAACCACCATGGACGAAAATTATCATGAAAGGATGCGTCTCTTGGGCAAATACATCGAATCAAGACACATTTTGAAGAGATCCCAAATCACCTCTTGGAAAACTATAAGAGAAAGAAGAGAGGACTTAGAAATGGGTCCTAATAAATATTGACAAGTTTTGAAAGTTCTTCCCTGGGGAGTTAGTTCGGAGAGATTTTCAGGAACCATTTTTTATTTACTTTATCTTTATGTTATTTTGTTTTGAAGAATCATTTTTAGTTTAAGTAATTCTCTTTTTAAAAAATAGAAAAACTTTCTAAAAAGTGCATATTGCATAATCTTTCCTGTGGGTTCGATATTTAGGTCTTAATAAAAAAGTCATATATTACTTGATAACGTTACGTATACTTGCGTAGTATCCCAATAATAATATATATAAATTAAAAAGTTAAATTATTATTTTCCTTCAGGATAAAGTTTTTGGTTTTGTTGCAAAATAAAGAAATATATGTGAAAAATACCATCAGAACTATTGTTATACCGTGCATAAGCATTAAATACGGGATCACCAATCAAGGCCAATAATGAAAATGAAGATTAAGAGACTTGGATATTATTGGCCAACAATGATGTTCGACTGCATGGATATAACCAGAAGATGTCACCAGTGTCAAGTGCACGGGGTGGTCTTGCACCAACCTCCGAATGTACTACACCCAACCGTTGCCTCATGGCCATTTGAGTGTTGGGGAACGTACATAATAGGTCCGATAGACCCTCCATCCTCTGAAGGACACAGGTTCATACTTGCTACTACGGATTATTTCTCCAAATGGGCAGAGGCAATGCCATTATGAGAGTTTACGACACAGCACGTTCTTTTGTTCTTCAAATGTCAAGCTGTCTACCATTTCAAAGTGCCGCGAAGAATAATTTCCGACAATGGGTCAGCCTTCAAAAGCACCAAAATCAACAATTTCATCAGACAACATGGATAGATTGGAGATACTCTATAATTTACTATCCCAGAGCAAATGGATTGGCTGAGGCCTTCAACAAAGCACTAGTACAAATTTTGAAGAAAACATTGGAAGAAAATAAAAGAGATTGGCACAAGAAACTATTAGAAGCCTTGTGGGCCTACCGGACGTCGTTCAGGACTCCCACTCAGTGTACACCCTACATGATCGTGTACGGGTTCGAGGCAGTGCCACCATTAGAAATTCAGGCACCATCTCTTAGATTCGTAGTCGCCAACCAACTCACAACAAAAGAAAGTGCAAAGCTTAGGCTCGAAGAACTAGAGAGTCTTGAAGGAAAACAACTTGAAGCATAACAACATTTGTAACTTTACCAGGCAAAGATGGTACAAGCTCATGACAAATTGGTCCACCCAAGGACATTCAAAGTTGGTGACCCCGACCTCATGCTCAAAAGGCCTATTGTTGCATGCCACAAGATAGGTGGAAAATTTGAGCCAACTTGGGAGGGACCATTTGTCGTTGAAAAGGTCTACGCAGGAGGAAGCTACCAGTTAGTAGACTTTCGGGGTGAAAGACCCATGCTACCAATCAACGGATGATACATGAAGACATACTACGCAACCTGACGTTACTTGCCACTACTTGATTTGAAATTCTTGAAATTTCGACTATTTTGGCGTTATCTATGTGGCCAAAATTCTGTGACTGGGTCCAAAATTTTTGTAACAAAATTAACCTCAATATATTGAAAAATTTTGAAAAAATTACACTTCGAATTTTCTCCTTTCTACCTTTGAACTTAATATTCTACTAAATTAAACAAAATTCACAAATAAATAAACGATCTCTTCACCAAAATAAACTAAACTTTCCTTTAATAAACACTTTGCTTTGTTTTCTTCATGCTAAGTTTCAGCCCACCAAAATTTTCCTGTCATCTGCAGAGAAATGTTAGTCCAGAGTTTGATCTTCGCCTTTAAAGATGGCTGAAATCTCGCACTAAATGAAGAAATGACGCCACAGGATGGTACTATAGATTTCGACTTGGAATTTAACCAAGTCAGCATAGATTACGAGGGGCCTTTAATGAATGTCGTCAGTCAACGGGAAAAGGAAGGGCTACCCTCACAGCTAAGGTTGACCACCAAAGATAGTGTGTCACTGAAAGGAAAAAACGTGATGGTACAACAACACCCAATGGAGGGGCCCAGCTGTTTACCATCCATGATAGCTACACCAAATGGGGGCTTGGTCACTGCTAATAATGAAAGATTTCCAGACGCTCTGCTATGAAGAACACAACACAGGAATGTTAGCCATCGAAAGCAGAGGGCTTTCTTACGAGAGGAGAAAAGACTCCAAAAAGAGGCAGAAAAATTACTCACCCCTATTCCTGAGGGAAAAATTTATGACCCAGGCATGAGAGAAACTTCTTCAAGCATGCGTACCACAGATGATGAATCCAGGTTTATTACAGAGCCAGAAATACCACTAGCTTCAGATGTTCTGTGCACGGGTTGCCCTACTTGCAACACTGACATACCTGCATGATCGTCAGTTACGGGGGCATTCATGGAATGCCCGGACTACAATGTCTTGCACCTACATCACTACAATACCTTAGAGGAGTATGCCTCTACATATGATGGATCTCAGACTTTAGATTACCTGATAGAGGCATAGATATGTCCCAATGGATGTAGGGCCATATGTTCTGAGGGGTACAGGGCCATACATCCTGACAGACGCAGAATCATACATTCTGTTAGAGCCAAAGTCAGCACCAGTTTGGGTTCCGCCACCATTGAAATAAGGGAACTTCCTCGACAGTGGCCAATCATAAGCATGACAAAATATTATAGAATAAACAAAGTGAACAAAAGAAATTTTGAATTCTACGAAGAGGTACAAGGGAGATTCATCAACATATTAGAAGGTATGGAATTATACACCAAGGTCTTCTCAAAAAGTGATGAACAAAGCATTCTTGACTGCATTTTTGACCTAAGGGACAGAGGTCGAGCAAGCCTGCTCATGGAAAGGACCTATTCTGAGCTGAGAAAATGGATGCAAGGAAAAGAGAGAATTATTATCCAGTGTGGCTGCTGCTACAACTTTATAAATGATAGACAAGGGAATTCTTCTGGGATTCTCAAACATGATCACGTGGATCCACTACCACCAATGATAAAGTGGATGATTAAAAGGATGGTCAGGTGAAGTATACAACCCGCTAATTGCATTCCTAACAGTTACATTATCAACATCTACGATGATGGTGATTGCATTCCTCCATAAATAAACCACCATGACTTCATGAGACATTTCTACACGATCTCATTTATGAGTAAAAGTAACATCTTATTTGGGAAAGAAATTGACATCATTGGCCCTGATGAGTTCAGAGGATCTGTGGAGATTCCCCTACCAGTTGGCTCAGTACTTGTTCTCAAAGGAAATGGAGAGGACGTTGTCAAGCACTATATTCCAGGAGTACAACACCGTAGGGTGTCTGTGACCTTCTGACAGATGGATGACAGCAAAATACCCCACGAATTTCAACCAGGTCTAGAACTGGAGGAGCTACTACCATAAGAGCTATGAGAGGGTTGTACCTCTAAGTACATGCAAAGGGAATTCTGTCCTGGAGCATGGCTTAGAAGGTCTGCTCCATCAGGAGCTTGTCACAACAAGAACAGATTGTCAAAGGATTCTTTTCCATTTTACTACATTACAACAAATATGGCATATATCAAAGATACTCAACCTATGATATGTACTTGGCGTGGGATATTTTAGATTTACTTTGATACAGTTAGCATATTGTACTTTTTGAGGTGTCAGCCTACATTTGATCTGTAACATTTTTTGGAGCAGATTAACGAAGTTTCTTTTAGAAATTTGTCTGTTTGTTCAATTTCCCCAATTGTGCGATGGATAAAATTTACGAACCATGCATTGGTTCAAAATTATGATAAACAAAGAACAAAACAATAAAATTTGAATAAAATAACCAACCAACAAACAACAAAACAAATCTCTTTTGAAAAAATCAACCAACTAAAATTAAATTTTTGAAAACATATTTTGAAAATTAAACATGATAAAAACAACGAGAAAAGAAAATAAATCTCTTGAGTTGATTCTCTCGATTTCGAGGTCTCTTAATTTTTGCTCACGCAACACAACTATCTTTTTCTGCACTAATTCTCTTAACATCCCCACGGAGTTTCACATTGTGCACAAAACCTTACAAAATTTCACAAATCTTCTTTAATAATGTCAACCTTTCCACAAGACACATATCTTTGGATTCAACATCATCAATTCTGATTTTCGAATAAGTCCTTAACTTCTGATTCACTCCTTTGAGTTCAGTCCTTACCTTCTGACACTCTCTTTTGAGATTGATCATTAACTTTCAATTCTCATGTTTGAATCAGTCCTTAACTTCTAATTCACTCTTTTTTGAGGTCGGTCCTTACCTTCCGACACTCTCTTTTGAGATTGATCATTAACTTTCAATTCTCATTTTTTAATCAGTCTTTAACTTCTAATTCACCCTTTTAAGGTCAGTCCTTACCTTCCGACACTCTCTTTTGAGATTGATCATTAAATTTCAATTCTCATTTTTTAATCAGTCCTTAAGTTCTGATTCACTTCTTTTTGAGGTCGGTTCTTACCATCCGACACTCTCTTTTGAGATTGATCATTAACTTTCAATTCTAATTTTTGAATCAGTCCTTAACTTTTGATTCACTCCTTTTTGAGGTCGGTACATACCTTCCGACACTCTCTTTTGAGATCGATCATTAACTTTCAATTCTCATTTTTAAATAAGTCCTTATCTTCTGATTCACTTCTTTTTGAGGTTGGTCCTTACCTTCCGACACTCTCTTTTGAGATTGATCATTAACTTTCAATTCTTCTTTTTGAACCAGTCCTTAACTTCTAATTCACCCTTTTGAGCTCGGTCCTTACCTTCCGACACTCTATTTTGAGATTGATCAATAACTTTCAATTCTCATTTTTGAATCTGTCCTTAACTTCTGATTCAGTCCTTTTTGAGGCCAGTCCTTACCTTCCGACACTCTCTTTTGAGATTGATCATTAACTTTCAATCCTCATTTTCAAATCAGTCCTTACCTTATGATTCACTTCTTTTTTAGGTCAGTCCTTACATTCCGACACTCTCTTTTGAGATCGATCATTAACTTTCAATTCTCATTTTTGAATCAGTCCTTAACTTATGATTCACTCCTTTTTGAGGTCGGTCCTTACCTTCCGGCACTCTCTTTTCAGATTGATCGTTAACTTTTAATTCTCCTTTTTGATTCAATCCTTAACTTCTGATTCACCCTTTTGAGGTCGGTCCTTAACTTTAGACTCTCTTTCAAGATTGATCCTTAACTTTCAATTCTCACTTTAGAATCAGTTCTTAACTTTTGATTCCCTCTTTCAAGGTCGGTCCTTAATTTTTGATTCTCTTTTTGAAATTCTTACTTAAATTTCAAAATTTCACCTCGAGGTCGGTACCTAAATTCCGCCTTCCTTTGGATTGATACCTAAATCTCAAATTTCCACCTCAGAATCAGCACTTACATACTGATTCTCATCCTTTATGGATACTTAAAATCTGATAACTCAAAATCAACTCTCCAATCCCTAGCCAAAGTTCCTACCTCTTAACTTCGATCAAACATTCATCTCTTAATTCCCCAGCAAAAAAAAATAACACACACAATTCTATAGTCCTTTTGTGTCTATCTACTTAGGAGTTTGAATTCATTTTGTTGATCTCGTCGGTCAACGCTAATACGCGCGGTGTGCTTGCCCAACACACTGCACCTATTTGGGGTCCATTTATTGAACTCACTTTTGGTTGAGGTCTATTTTTTCCTCTTTAATAGTCTAAGGTCTAGCCATAGGACTTTCATGTTAACTATTCCTAGAAAACTAGAAAAAGACCCTCACCATTAGAAATTCTAAACTCCTCTTTACTCAACATGAGGCTCTACATATTGGTCTTAACCTCTAGCACTTAGTAGGTGGGGTCATTATGAGGGAGCTCAAGGAGAGTTCCCATAGGACTGTTTGACCTTAGGTTTGACTCTGGGTGTTGGTCTAGAGCTAAGGTACTCACTACAATCACCTCACTCACAATCTCTCACAAATGCAAACCCAAAATTTTCTTGACTTTGATCCCTTAATCCTTTAGGAGACACATGTAGATGGTCCCCTAAACCCACTAGCCCTACGCTAGTGTTTAGCTAAGACCAGTACATAGAGGACCCAAATGGAGTTTCTATTATTCCATGGTTTATTTATGGTGGTCACCCCCCCAATTCTACCAAATATACCCAATTTGGTCTTTTGCCCCTAAACTTCCTCAAATTACCTAAGTACCCTTGAAACCTTAAATTTGGAAACAATTCCCAAATTTACCCAAAATACCCAAATTTGTTCAAAATTCATTTCAAACCTTTTGAAAATACCCAAATTACCCAAAATCACCAAAAAATTGCCAAATTACCAAAATACCCCTCCCTAGACCAAAATTCTAAAAATTCTAAAAAATCCTAAAAATTTCCAAAACCTTCCAAATATTCCTAATTTCATTTTTCTCATCTACCACATAACCCAATTTGACTAATTTGACCATCTTTGTCCAAAACCCCCAAATTGTCCTTAAAAGGCCAAATCTCCCCAAATCCACCTCAAATCTCCATCAAATTGGTCCCAATTTCACCATATTTCAATCTTAAACTTAAATTCACCTTCCGTTTGACCAATTTAAACCAAATCCAAGCTCATTTGTCCCATTCTTTGATCCCAATTTCAATCTAAGTCAAAGCCCCAATTTTGGCCCTATGATTTGGTTCCACCAAATTGAACCCCATGGCCTACTCCATTGGTCTTTGAATCCTAAACTCTTCATAACTTTAATAAACATAAAAATTGAATTTTAATTGGCCTTGGTGAAGCCTCAATTTCATTTAATTTCAACCTAAGTCAAAAGCCCGAAATTATGCCCCAAATTGGCTATGCCTCCAAAATTCACCAAATTGATTGCCTTAGCCTTAATTGGCACCCAATTCATGTTAAAAACTCTTCATAAAATTCTTATTGACCATTCTCAATAATCAATTTTGACTTAGCCCAGGCTACACCCATGTCTAGCCTAACATGCCCAAATTCACCAAAATTCCAAAATCCTTCAAATTGACCCTCCAATTGAACTCAAAATTCTTTCAATCCTTCACTGAAATTGTTCATTACAATCATCTACATCAAATGCATCAATCAATTGATCAAATTAACATGGCTAGCCTAGCCCAAACCCAAGTCTTAGTCATTTTCACCCACTTGGACCCATGCACCAAAATTGACCTAGACATGTTAAATTGGTCAAGACAAAGCTACCACAACCAAGTTTTGGACCCTATTGACCGAGCCAAACCCCATGGAACCACCTAAATGACCTATGGACCAAGGGATCAATAAATCAAGGGATTTCATTCCATATTTTCTTAAGCCAAGGATATTTTTGCCAAAATTAAACACCAACCCATTTACTGTGACATATTCCTCTGGCTCACTTGACCTCCTAGCCACCTCCCCTGGCCTGGCCAGCCGACCTAGTGGCTGAAAAATGTCCAAATCAAGAGCCACCCATATAAAATCAAACCCAATTCAAACCTAGAGGCCACCTCATCCAAATTAAATGTTAGAGCCTCTCTGATTCCACCTAAGCATCACTTTTCACCCCTTAATTAGCCATGACAGCAACCTAAAAGCCCATTTTATAAAAAGCTCACCTCCACCCAAATTACTCCTAAAGCCTCTTTGCGACCTCCTCAGTGCAACCCAACCACCGCATTGCCCTGAATCCCCTTGTCAGAGTTTAATTTCTGAGCTCAAAAACCTTGCCGGAGACAGGACAGAGCTCTCCACACCTCTACACTCCATCAAACTTCAATTAAACTCACCCACACCTTCACCATAGTGAAAGAAGAAGAAGCCCCATCAAATTCCTCTTTCACAGAGCCCCTAGCATTGCTCTAGACCAACGCCTGAAATCGAGCTTGGTCGAATGCATACCTAGGCCTTTCACCACAACAAGACACTTAATTCCTAGCCTCTTTGGACCTCTAAAAATGTGCCAAGCACCTCCGATCAAAGTTTCCCTTCTCAGAGAAAACGTATTGAAATCTCCCTCTTCTCGAGCCTATTTTGATTCTCCATATGATTAGGCTTAATTTAATTGCATGATTATCATATGGATGTGTTTGTTATACTTAGATGAGCATTTAGAAAGAAATTACACTTAATTTGGTTAAGAAATGAGTGAGATTTTAAGCTTTAAAAATGGATAGTTCTCAGGCGATGATGGGGAGCCATTCAATCGCGCGTTTATCTCATCAACATACGAGATCTAGCCACATAGTGTCTTCTTACATGAACCGCGGACCGAGTCATCGCTGAGGTGGATGGCAGCGCAGAATCAGAAGACGCCGCGTGGAGTTTCGGAGCCGCCATAGGTTGATATGGTGTTGCATGTTTAAATAGGTAAATAGGGATTTAAATAATTCAGAAAATGCTTCTTAACTTTAAAAATCCATATCTTAGTATAGAAAAATCACAAAAATAAAATAAAAATACATTCTTGCTCAGTGAACAGAGGAGAATAATGTGGAAATAATTTGAAGCTTATAGATGCATATTTTATTTTTAATTAATTAAATATGGTTTTGAGTTTCTTAATTCTCCATACATGTAGACATTTCACCATAACTTGAAATTTTGGCATGTTATTACCTATGTCTGATTTTTCCAAAGTTAGAGGATATCTCTAGACCGAGATCCATATTTTCCAAGTTTATGTCTATTATTTGCATAAATTATACATAATAATTATCTTGTTGCTTAGAAAAATCCAAGAAAATTTTGGAAGGTTTGCGATGACCAAAGAACCCTTTGGAAAATATTTCATGGGTTAAGTCATTAAGAATGCACTTAATTTCCACCAACCCTAAAACATGAAGAAAATTAATTTTGGTTAACACAAATATCTAAATGACTTAATTTTTAATCTCCACTGTGATTTAAAGTTCTGTGAACTCCACATAAAAATTTTAAAATATTTGGAGCTCATTTAATAACTCAAATTGAATTTTCAAATTAAATATTATTTTTAACATTAAAATAATTTTTATTAATTAAAATATAACTCAAAAGATTATAAAAATTGGTTTTTGGAGTTCTCTGTGATCAGAGGAATTTTCTAAAAATAAAATGGTAATTAAAATAAAAACTTCTTTTTTAAGCCTATTTTTAATAATTAAATAATTAAAAAATGATAAAAATCACAAAAGTAATAAAATTCATGAAAATGTTCTAAATTATTTCATAAGCACTTAGGAACAATTATAATATTTTTCCTAATTTTCTAAGTGAAGATATTGAATTTTAAAGCTCAAAATAATTTTTAAAGGCTAAAAATGGATTTTCACTAAAATAATTCTAAAAATTCAAAGAAAAATTAGAAAAATATGAAATTTGTTTCTCTAGGTTTCTTGACATTAGAGAGATTTAATAAAAATATAAAACTTAATTTTCCATATTCAAAATATTTTGTAATTACTAAATACTCCAGAAATCAAAATACTTCTTAAAATTCAAATATAATTCAATAAATCATGCAATTTAGCCCCAATTCTTCTCTGGTCTAAGTCTACCTACAGTAATAATACCAAAGGATTAGGACTTTCCTTGGTCAAGTTATGGAATTTTCTTTGAAAATACCTATTTTGGTGTTAAAATAAATATTTAAATTAATTTAAATTTTGAAAAATCACATTTTCTCCTCTAATGTCTTAATTGACCCATGAGTGAGGAGGGACAAAAATTCTAAAGTCATTTGAATTAAATTTGACAAATTATGAAGTGATAGAGCCTTAGGAGCAAAAATGTAATTTTGGAAATTTGGCCTTAATTAACATTTAGGCTTAATTCAAGGAGGGAAAAAGGGTAACCTCTGATTTTAGTGAACTTATTTGGATGATTCAAATACAAAGGGATTAATTGGTAGAAACCAACCTCACTCTTTCCGCAATCCAAGGATAAATTTATAATTCCTTAAATTATTGAAATTTGGAAGTCTATTAAATTAAATGGTCTTAGACTTAGGGGTATGACTTTGGAAGTTGATAACTCACTAATTTAATAACCCTACTTGATGTTCAAATGACAATTAAGTATTTCTAAAATGAATAATTATTGTCACTTAAAAATTCAACGTCTTTCAAAATAATCAAGACATATACCTAAGTCTAAAGGGCTTATTGGTAACTTAAGCTAAAATCAAAAATTGATTAAATAAGAATTAGTAGAATGAATATAAAGTAAACACCTTTGAACACATTAAGCCCATGTTAGAACTCAAATCGGCTAAGTGTTTCAATAATGCTAACTTTCCCCCTTTAAGGATCTTCACCCACATAACTTCCAAATTAAATGACAACTGATAATTACCTTACTTTTAAGGGTAATTGAAACATCAATGTTCATTGAGCATTAAAGGTATTTACAGGATATGTTATTAAGCAACATAATAAGTTTAAATGAGCTCAAGACTTTTCACCAGGTAGTGAGAGGGGAGCATGGATCTGCTTCTTCCTCTAGACCTGTTGGATACCTCATAGGTCTACTAAACTTAATATGTTTGCTTAACAAAAATCATCCTTAATCAAACTAATTGGGACCCACCAAGATAAAACCTAGAGTTAGGTAGGTCACTAAAACCTTACTTTTTATACTTTACATAAAATGTTCTAACATACATTTTGAGTTTTAGGTGGTGGAACGAGAAGACTTGCCAGGTACGCTTTTATATTTTACAGCATTGTATTTTCTTAAGCTTTCCACATTGTGCTTACTTACCTGCATGTATGAACAAAACACAAACTTGCATGCTAAACAATGATGTCACCCTTCATAAAAAACTAAAACTATCAGGATAGCCACAAAACTAAAACCAAAACTAAAATCAACCATGATAAAATTCACCTCCACAACATTCAAAATATAAAACAACTCAAAATTTAATCACAAACATCATAAAAAACAACAACTACAACTAAATTAAGACGTCTCAATCAGATGATCAGGAATTCCTCGGAGGAGGTAACCTACGGTTGCTAATGATGCTTCCCACGGTCTAAATGAAAGTATGGAACTCATTAAATTGAGTTTAGTAAATTCATTTGGACTAAGTGAATTCAATAAAAAACAGTGATGTCGGAACGAGGGAACCGTCGGATCCTAACCGGTGTCGCTCTAATCAACTTTAACATCCCCCATAACATTTGAAGAACTTAAACCATAGGGCCATCTGATTCAACATCATAACTTGACACCCTAGAAAACTTAAACTCACCACGATGAGAAGTTTGGAGCTAGCATGGTGGGCAGCATGGTCCTCTTCAACAGCAAAACCTGTCTTCCCTAGCTAAATCATTTCCTTCCTTAGAATTAAATAACAAGCTATAGGATTTCGATGTTGTCTCCTTATGCAACATAAATCCTCACCTCATCTTTAGGACTTTGTACAACTCTGTTGTGTAATATAAGCCCTTACTCGTATTAGGATTCCGAGATTGTCGTCCTTCACTACCCAAATCCTCACATCTTTCAGGCTATTTGTGTGATCGTTTCACATGAATGTAAGCCCTAACAAATAAAATTGGCAGGATGAAACACTCAAATAAATTTCTCCTCAAAATTGAAGCCAAATAATAGGATAAACTGCAAAGTCACTGAGGTTCTCCTCCGAATCTATGACATTTCCTAGCTCATCCTCCTTTGAATTCCAAACAAAATGTTCCAATTTTGAACTATTCCCTTTTCACACCTCTTCGTCCGATATCATTAAAAAGTCCCATCCTTTTGAAATCCATGAAGATTATATCTCCTAATTTTTATTGAGAGTTTTCTTAGATGACTTCGATCATTTAGGATGTAATTAACTATAGGGTTTGCCCTTATAGGAAGCTTATCCGAACCCAACTTAATTTAAATCCTATTTAATTCTTCATATTAAATATGGGAAATTATCAACAAATAAAATAATTTTACAGACCAAATGAACGTCATAAATTTCTTAGTTTATTTGATTGAGCCTTACTCTCAAGTCTTGTGTTTATTCTTTAGGATATATATAGGAATTGAGTTATAGCTCTCTTTCATTTAAAATACGAAAAACATGGGGTCAGTTTGATTTCATATTTTTCTAAACATTAAAATGTCCTTCCGAAATGGGCGACGGGATTTCAATTCCGATGACTGACAGCTTCTTACGGGAAACTCCCCAAACCAAAATAGTGTCGACATACTCCCTTATCCTTTACAAGGAAATTAGGGAGTCATTAATAAAAGCTCTTTTAGATTCAGCAATTTGTTTAGCTTAACTTGCTAGTATATCTTCAAATGAGGCTAACTCTTTAGAAGAATAAATCTAAATAACTTTCTCTGATAATGACTTGTTGCTCGGTATAACCTAACATAATCGTCCATTACACATCACAGTGAATATTAATGACACTACACTTCTGAGAGTACATATTGATCTTGGTGCCTCAATTAACATTATGAACCTGAAAACTGTCGCCTATTTGGACATTGACGCTTGTCAACTAACGAGAGATAAAATGAAGTTACAAGGATTTAACCAACAAGTAGAACGAGATGTTGGGTAAATAACATTTCTTTTGAAAATGGAAAATTTGGTGACAATGGCAAAATTCCACGCACAACTCTTAAACTTTTTTTAATGCCTTACTTGGTATACTGTGGCTCCATGAGCAAAAGATGGTGCCCTCTTAATTACAATAATTTATTAAGTATCTACAAAAAGAATAGGAGTGTTGTATTACAGGATATCTATAACCATTCTCAATCCATGAAATTGGTCTACATGAAGATGCTGCATACTACACTCAATAGAGAAAATGATATTCTCTAGAGATGTAATAATAAATACAGAAGAAAAAGATAAAGACAAGAAAATGAGTGTAAAAGATCACAACAAAGAAAAACAAGCTGATATAAATTTTTCCTCAACACCCACGAAGGATAAGAACTCTCAACAGACTCGCATCCGAGGTCAAGGTCAGGGACAAGGACAAGAGAGGGAAAATACAATGATTGACTTGAATAAATCTTCAAAGTTCAAGATTTTTCTGGACTCTGAAGAAGAAAAAGAAAAAGAAAAAGAAAAGATGACGTTAGTAATTTAAAAAAGCCACAATTCAAGATATCTCTTGAAGAAGAAGATAAATAAAATAATTTGAGTCCATGTATGAAAGAACTAATCACTATATACTTGTTATGACCCCAAACCCAATTTCTCCATAAAAATTTTGAGAATTTAGTGGTCACAGAAGTATATGATGAGGACAGAAATCCTATAAAATTTTGAATTAGTTCTACTTGTTCTAGTTTTGAGACAAATGTAAAACTAGAAGATGAAAATCTTATGAAATCAATAAAAATCCCTTTTGAATTTTATTCTCCGTGTGTTAAAAAACTTATTAAAAATGGTTTGATGCTTAAACAATGGTCATTTGATCAATCTTATCTTTTTGAATAATTATGGAATAACAATAAAAGAAATCCTAATTCTAAAGAAGGTATTGGGTTTGGTACCCTATAACCCTAGTTGGCACAAAATTTTCCCTAGTTATCATCGAAAGACCTGATTCTGAGCAAACATTCGATCTTACAATTGAAGATGCACTGCTAAAATTTAAAGAAGAAATTAAATTGAAAGTAGATGAAAAAAAAGAAATAAATTTAGGAATGGAAGAAAATTCAAAACTAACTTTTAATAGTTTGTTCCTAAATGACATTGAAGCAAAAGAAATAGTTCACCTGTTGAAAGAATACAAAACTACTTTGCTTGGAGTTATGCCAAATTTTTGTACTCTCTCCAAATTTCACAGTCCCTAAACTTAGGTTAGACCAAACTACAATTCATTGCCAAAGTTAAGAAACTGATCCAGGACGGTTTTATTTGAGAAGAAAAATAGCCGATATGGCTGGCTAACATTGTGCCAGTAAAAAAGAAAAACGACCAAATTCAAGTTTGTGTAGATTTCAGAGACTTGAACAAGGTTATTCTAAAGGATGAATTCACTTTACCAATTCTAGAGTTGATGGTCGACATTTTGTCAACACATGAACTATTCTCCTTTATGGATGGATCATCAAGATACAATCAAATCAAAATGTCTCCATAAGATGAGCCAAATACAACTTTCAGAACACCCATCGGAATATACTGCTACAGAGTAATGTGGTTTGGATTAAAGAATGTTGGTGCTACCTATCAAAAGGCTATGACAAAATATTTAGACAAACTTATCCACAATCAAGTTGAATGTTATGTGGATGACTTAGTTGTCAATAGTAAATGAAAAGATGATCATGCGTACGATTTGAGAATCGTCTTCGAATGATTACAACAATTTAATCTTAAAATGAATCCTTTAAAGATTGCATTTGGGTCACCTCAAGGAAATTTTTAGGATTTATTGTTCAACATCGTGGGATTGAATACGATCCCCTCAAAATCAAAGGCATTTTAAACGTGCCTCCTCCTAAAAATTTAACTCAATTATGATCTTTACAAGAAAAACTAGCATATATCTGACGTTTAATTTTCAATCTTTCAGGTAGATGTTAACCTCTCACTGCCTTAACCAGAAAAGATACCAAATTTATGTGGGTTGAAAAATGCCAACACACCTTTGAAAATATTAAATAATATTTGACATCACCTCTTATTATAGCAGCCTTTGTGTTAAGGAGACCTCTAATTCTTTATACTGCGACATTAGAAAACTCCTTCGATGCATTACTCACTTAAGTTAATGACGAGGCTAAAGAAAATGCATTATATTATTTAAGTCATTGTTTAGTCTCAGCTGAAATGAAATATCCTGCAATTGATAAGCATTGTTTACCTTTGATCTTTGCAATTCAAAAGTTAAGACATTATATACTATCTCATAAAGTAACTCTTATCTCAGGAATTAACTGTTTGCAATATTTAATGACTAGACCAACACTTTCTGGAAGATTAGCAAGATGTTCAATGATATTGCTCTAGTTTTACATAACATTTGAATCGTTACACGCTGTAAAAGGATAAATTTTGGCAAACTTCTTAGCAGCGCATCCAATACCGACAAGATCTCCACTTAATGATGATTTGCTCGATGAGAAAGTATTTTTCGATTGCCAAATTTGGGAAGAAGATGTTTGATTTAAAATAATATATATTATTTTTTTGAAAGTAATATTTTAATTTTAAAAATATGAGATCGAACCGATCCCATATAGACAATAGTTTAAATAAAATAGCAGAACACTATAAGTGAAAAACCTATCTCGAGAAATAAACATATTACTTCCTAGTGTGGCTCGATTAAATAAATTAAAGAATTTATGACATTTGTTCTATTCAACGAAACCATTTTGGTTGACCGACAAATTTCCCTATCTAATATAATAGATTAAATATGACTTATATTAAACTGGGATCTTAAAGTTTCCTACAAGGGCAAGCCACTATAGTTAATTACATCTTAAATGACTGAGGTTACCTAAACAAACTCTCAATTTAGATCATAAAATATTGTATTCAAAAATTTCAAAAGGTCGGACAAACAAGTGTCAAATGGGAAATACTCAAATTTAGAACATTATTATGGAATCCAAAGGGAGAAAACTAGGGTTTGTCATAGATCCTGAGGAGAACCTCAAAGACTTCCCATGCTATCCTATGGTTTGGCTTCAACTTCAAGAAGGAATATATTAAATGTTTCATTCCATGAACTATTATTATTTAGGGCTTACATTTGTATGACACAATCATACAAATGGTCTGTAAGATGGGAGGACTTATGTTGTAATGAAACACCTAAAATATATATTCCTTATGCACACATTTTTAAACCTTTTTTTGAGATATTACTCTTTAACGAAATGTATTTGTGTAGGTATAATCAAATGGATGGAAATTGGTGAAAGGAGTGAAAAAGGATCAATTTTGAAGCAAAAATGAAGAAGGTGTGCAAAATAACTATGGTGCATAAGCACCAAGAACTAGCGCTTACGCGCCGGTAAAATCGAGAAGGGCGGGCCTAAGCATTAAGTACCTCAAACTTAAGTGATAGAAGTAGCTACTTGACTATTCAATGAATTTGGATGAATTTTTTAAGAGATGTTTGAAGCAACTCTTGGTGAAAATGTGGGAAATAGTTAATGGACATGAAAATACATTTAAATGGCTTTTAAAAGGAGGCAACTATTGGAAGTTTCTTTGAATGTAGACACATTTTGAAGAGACATCAAGGCAACTTTTGAAAAATTATAAAAGAAGGACTTGGATTGGATTGAAGAGTCTTCTTCCAGCCTTCCTCCTAGTGCACTCGAGAGGATCTGCCGCCCCCATCTAGACACTATTGACGCCTCTCTATCTTAGATTAATTAGGATAATTTTTTAGAGAAGAGGATAGGAGTTGTAGTGTGTGAGTAGAGAGCATTGTAAGAGAAAGGAAGAGGGGAGATTCAAAGGAACTTCAAGAGTTTGGTGGAGAGGATTTGAGATAAATTTTTATCTTTGTGACTACATTTGATTTTAATTTAGACTTCTTGTTTGTTTGCATGATTTCTAATTTTAAACTTAAGTGTGGTTGTGTTTTCTCAATGAATTCTGAGTAGTTTTCTTTATAATTTTCCTTAAAATGATTAGTGATTAAGTATTGGATGGAAGTTGTCTGAAGTATTAATCTTTAATGTTAGAATAAGTTGTCATGATTTTAAACCTTGTACTTCATTTATTTCTTGATTTGGCCAATTAAGAAGTTAATATTTGTTGTGAGAATATGTAGGATCTGATACGGTATTATCTCAATCAACTAATGGTAAAAATAACATGAAATTGTATGGATAAGAAAGTAATTCACATGATTGAGTGCAAATAAATCAAAAAATAAACTTTAAAGGGTGTAGAGTTAGAGGACTTTAGAGTGACATGCTAAAGCCCCCAATTTGGTCTATAGTTTTAGGTTTTGATATGAGTGTTGACCTCATTTTTGGTTGAGGTCTAGAAACTTCTTTAGTAGCCTAGGTCTAGCCATAGGACTTTCCTACTAACTAGTCTTAGAAAACGAGAAAAGATACCCTCACCATTAGAAACTCAAAACTCTTCTCTTTACTCAACTTGAAGTTCCACATATTGGTCCTAACCTCTAGCACTTAGTAGGTAAGATCATTATGAGGGAACTCAAGGAGAGTTCCTATAGGGCTACTTGGCCTTAGGATTGACCCTGGGTGTTGGTTTGGAGCTAAGGTATACAATACCCTCACAATACCCTCACCATACCCTCACAATACCCTGGCTAAGACCAATACATAAGGACCCAAAATGGGGATTTCATTGATTCATGGTTCATTTAGAGTGGATATCTATCCAATTCTACTTGAAATGCTCATCTTGGGTCTTTTGCCCCAGACACCCCCAGTTACCTAACTGCTCTTGGGACCCCAATTTTGGCCAAAAATTCCAAAATCTACCCAAAATACCAAATTTGATACTAAAATTAAATTAACATTTTATTTGATCAAACTATTACAAATTTAAGCTCAATTGAATCCTAAATTAAGCTTAATTTTGATTTAGGTCAAAATCCCAATTTTGGCTAAATGACCAAATCACATCAATTGGACTTATAACCATGCCAATTGACCCAAAGAAATGTTGTATTTGCTTCATAGCAATATTTTACATCAAATTTGACCATAAATTTGCATTGGTAAAACCTTTTGATCATCAATTTGATTTAAAATAAAACCCCAAATTAGCCCCAATATTGGCTAACACCCCAAATCTCAACAATTGAATGCCATATGAAACCCCAAATTAGCCCCAATATTGGCTAACACCCCAAATCTCAACAATTGAATGCCCTAAATCCCAAATTAGCCCCAATATTGGCTAACACCCCAAATCTCAACAATTGAATGCCCTAAACCTCTAAATTAGCCCCAAATTTGGCTAACACCCCAAATCTCAACAATTGAATGCCTTAGATCTCAAACAAAATTCCCAAGATTAGCCCCAATATTGGCTAACACCCCAAATCTCAACAATTGAATGCCTTAGACCTCAAATTAAAGTTTTGTTGAAAATCCTTTGTGAGGTCATTTGTGACCAAACACAACAATCAATTTGAGCTCTCAATATTGGCTAACACCCCAAATTTCAACAATTGAATGCCTTAGACCTCAAATTGGCATCCAATTGGCTAACACCCCAAATTTCAACAATTGAATGCCTTAGATCTCAAATTGGCATCCAATTTTAGTTGAAAATCCTTTATAAGGTCATTTTTTACCGAACACAACAATCAATTTGAGCTTAGCCCAAAACTGAAAATCCTTTGTGAGGTCATTTGTGACCAAACACAACAATCATTTTGAGTTTAGTCCAAAGCTAGCTCAAGTTTGACCCAAATTAGCCCCATATGCCTAATTTGGTCTAAATCCAAATTTCATCAAAATCCACTAAATTCACTACCAAATTGATTTCAAAATGACTTTCATCCTTCAGGAAAGTTGTTCATCATGATGTTTTACACCAAACAAAATAATCAATTTGGACTTAGCCCATGGGCTCAAGTTTGACCCAAACTTAGCCCAACATGCTTAAAATGGGTCAAAAATCAAGAATCCACCAAATTGATTAACCAATTGTTCTCAAAATGACTTTCACCCTTCATGAAAGTTGTTCCTCATGGTCTCTTACACTAAATGCCAGATTTAATTGGGCCAATTGACATGTCTAACCTAGTCCAAACACAAGATTTTGTCATATACACCTTCTTGGACTTATGGCCAAATCCAAACCAATTGAGCTTGGTATGGTCAAATGAGCCTTCCATTTTTGGACTTATGGCCAAATCCAAATCAATTGAGCTTGGTATGGTCAAATGAGCCTTACCATACTTATAATAGACTCTAAGGTTGAGTTTAAAGCCAGCCACCAACCCATGGTTAAGCTTGATATTTATCTCCAGAGTTGAGTTTAAAACCAGCCACCAACCCATGGTTGATATTTATCTCATGGTAAAATTTTTTTTTTAATTTTTAAAGGGATAAAGAGAAGGTTAAATCAAAGTACTTGTTATACCACATGTCAATACTCTATGGTGCCATTTTTACTGCTCATTATAAGCTTTAACCATGACCCAACCCTTGGTTAACCTCTTTAACCCAAGCTAAAGCCCAAAACCGTGAGCCCCCACATGGCCAATACCTAAATTCATGCCAAGAAGCCACCTCAGCCCAAATTGAGCTGAGAGCTCCTCTGCTTAACACCTAAGCAGTGGGGCTAACCCCTCAATTGGCCAGCCAAGCTTCCCCTTGGCCAATTTCTATAAAATGCACCCCTCACGGCCATGAACAGTGTGGTAAAAAAAATTTTCACTAAGGTCTCCCAAACTTCTCAGAGAACTTTTCTAAGAGTCCCTTAGCACATTACAATCTATTTCCCTCTCCCAATTCCACCACAGAAATCCAATTTTGAGTTTGAATTCCTGCCCGAAACCAGGACAAACTTCAATCCAAACCTACACAGCACCAAACTTCAAACAAATTGGCTCTACACCTTCACAACAGTGAAGGAAGCCAAGCCCCCATCAATTCCCCCTCTGAAATAGTCTCTACCATTGCTTTCAACCAACACCCAAAATCGGCTGTGGTTGAAATCATATATAGGCCTTACACCAGAGCCAGGGACTCCNGAACGAGAGAGATATTAAGGTTTTAACTTGGACAGCTCTCGATTAAGGCCATCGGGGACGATGAACGGATGCCGTCCATTCTCGCGTGTATTGAAAGGATGGCGGAGATCAAGCCGGATGATCCTCTGGAACGATATGGCGGGCCGCGTGGCAGCTGTCTCAGAAGGCGGCGTCGAATAGAAGCGCGCCGCTTGGCTGTTCGACGGATCCGATGATCCAGTCAGCCCGTGGTTTGAATAAATAAATAGGGGTATTTAATAAATTCAGAAAATAGGCCCCTTAAACTTCAAAAATCCATATTTTTGCATAAAAAATTCATAAAAATAAAATAAAAATACCCTCTTGCTCAATGAATAGAGGAGAATCATATGGAATTATCTTCACATTAATTTAATGCATAAATTATTTTTAAAAAATGAGTTAGGGTTAGGGGTTTTTCAATTCTCCATTCATATTGAACTATCACCTTGACCCCAAATTTTTATATGTTGTAGCCTCTATCTAGGTGCACAATTTGAGTATCCAAAGACATAAGAGATCTCTAGTCAGAGATCTTAGTTTTCTAAATTTTTATTCATTTTCTACTCAAATAATTATATAAAATTGTATGTGGTCTAGAAAATTCTACAAAAATTCATGTAAGTTCCCTATGGCCAGAGTAGTCTTAAAAAATAATTTCATGATTTTTAAGAATCAAAACATCATTATTTTGAGCAAACCCTAATTTACTTAAAACATTTAATCTGGAGTTCATAGAGATCAAAATCACTTGATTTTTATTTTCCACTTTGGCTCATGAGTCAGAGAACTCACCATAAAAATTTCAAAGGATTTTGAGATCATTTGATATTTTTAATTGATNCATTTAATTTGGAATACATAGAGCTCAAAATCACTTGATTTTTATTCTCCACTGTGGCTCATGAGTCAGAAAACTCACCATAAAAATTTCAAAAGATTTTGAGATCATTTGATATTTTTAATTGATTTTTAAAGATCATCATCAAATTTAACACTTAAATAATTTTCAAAAATCAAAATATAACTCCAAAAATTATCAAACCTAGTTTTTTGAGTTCTCTAACATCAGGAGGATTTAATAAAAATAAAATGATATTTAAAATAAAAACCTAATTTTTAATTTTTTTAATTATTTCAAAAAATAAAAAAATATTAAAAATTACAAAAATCACAAAGATCATAACAATATTCTAAATCACTTCCAAACACTTAGGAAAAATTAGAATATTTTTCTTGAATTCAAAAATAAAGATATCTATTTTTGAACCTTAAANCTATTTTTTTTTATGATTGTACCATATTTACTGTATAAAAATACTTGCATGTTAAAAACAAAACCAAAACCAAAAC